>JAIGNY010002347.1:0-16516 GCA_020152595.1 Chiridota heheva
GTGATGCTGTGTGGTAAGTATGCAACTGGTACTCCTTTGTTTTTGTTCTCTTTCAGTGGCGTTACCATAAGGGTAGTTACCCCCTCCCCTCTCTCCCTCCCCCCATCCCCTCCCCTCCCCTCCCTCCCCCCCCTCCCTCTGTTGTCCCTTTCCCGGTCCAGGAGCTAATTTCCATAGAGAAACCCTATAGTTCCTCGATGCAGGAACTCTCCTGCCATTAGCGCAGTTATTTTCCAAAGATTACCTACATTCCTATACTTCCTCGCCATATATATATACTGTACGCGGTCAACTTGAAATGGTCACAGAATGTTTGTACGTAAGCGGGGAAACTTGAAATGTTGCGTAGATTATGCGCTGTTATCATACAAACATTTTATCCTGGTTGAATTTATATGTTCACTGATGCGTTTTTGCAAACAAAGAAAACCCGTATGAGTCTCGCTGTCCTGAAAATTTTGCGCACTAGCAGATTGCCTGTTTGTGTGGAGTGTTTTAAGGTTGGGGGAAATATCTGTGACAACCATACTGCGAAAGCGAAAACCGAGCAGTGATTTTAAGGATGTTAATTGAATATTATATTTTGACGTGATAAATTTCATCCTTATTTAAGTTTTATTAAAAGAAACAAATCATGATTTCATTTCTTAGATAGAAATGGTAATTGGTGATTTTTGACTGCGGATTTACTAGATTATATGAGAGTCTTGTGTTTTGTGAATTAAATCTAGCCTAGGTAACGTTATATTTATTATTTTTCTTCCTCCCATAAAGTCACATTTAAATGAAACATTAATTCCATTCCAACTGCAAATTGTCTTCTGGGCATATTTCTAAGATTTCACTGGGTTTTGGGGTAAAATAACTACCCACTAGCCCATGGAGGGGGAGGATGAAGGGGGGGGGGGGTAGAAAGGCGCAACACATTTTGTAAGTCGGACAAGTTTTTTTCTCCCATTTTTCGTATCGTGTTAAGTCAATGGAAGAATTTTTTTTAAATATTGTTTTTTCCTCCCATAAATTCATTTTTATATGAAAAAGTTCTTAATATCCCACTTGGTGTCGTGGTCAAATCCCTACCCAGGCCTGACCAGGAGGAGAAGGAGGGTGGGGAGGGGGTGGGGGGTCAGTTGGCGCGGGCCTACGAATTTCAGGGGGCCTATTTCCAAGTTTGGAAGAGACAACTTCAGGGCGAACATTTGGTAAAGATTTGATATTGAAACGAGAGTCAAGGGGATCGTTTAACACAAAATATTTCTATAAATCATATATATTCAGTACTGATAACAAAAATATATGAGTGGTTTGAAATGGGGCTTACATTTCCTATTTGACCCGGGCCTATTACCAGCTCTGCACCGCCCTGTCTCTGGAGGAGGAAGGAGGGAGGGAGAAGAAGAGGGGAAGGGAGGGGTCGAAAGACGTCACACATTTTATAAGTTGGACTTCAGTCTGACTGACTAAGAGGCTTCAGTGAGTCAATACAAAATCTTCATGAATTTGTTTCCTTGATATTCGAGTCAAAACAGTGCAATATGTTTTCTGTCTCGTAGTAGGCCGATATCAGAACAAAAATATCAGAACGTATATATATATAAAAATTATATTTCCGTATATATATATATATATATATATATATATATATATATATATATATATATATATATATATATATATATATATATATATATATATATATATATATATATATATATATATATATATATATATATATATATATATATATATATATATATATATATATATATATATATATATATATATATATTTATAAGTTTTTTGTTTGTTTATTCTCTTCCATTTTTATTATTGTACAGCGCTTTTGAGATGATAGCTATTATTATTATATATATATATATATATATATATATATATATATATATATATATATATATATATATATATATATTTATATATATATATATATATATATATATATATATATATATATATATATATATATATATATATATATATATATATATATATATATATATATATATATATATATATATATTTATATATATATATATACGTTGAAGGCGAAACTGTGACACTGTGCGCACCGTGGTACCTGTGTGCTTGGCGATTGAATAAAAAAGGTTCTTCGATGGAAGTTAGCTCCTGGATTTGACCCCCTTCCCCCTCCTCCCCCTACCGTCACACACACACACGCCATCACACACACACACACACACGCCAGCAAAACCATAACTTATATCCGGTGACCTTTATTTGAATTTGCAAGTACGAACATTTTATATCAACTAAATTATACGACCAAAATTCGGGATAATCGGAAAATTTCATACCAAAAGATCTATAAAAATAAAAATAAATGGGAAATTTATAGATCATAAGTTTCGAAATCGGATCATGTTTAGTCAATTGTACTGATAATTATTCGGAATAATGGATGTCCCAAACAATGTGAAAAGGAAATAAGGGGTTCTTAGAATGATTCAGAAGAATTTTAATAATTTTTTTCAGCTCGAAACTTTATTGGAAGGAGGCATCGCAGCAACAACAAAAAATAGTGAAAAGCATTATTTCTTTTTAACAACAAGAGAAATGTTAAAGATCATCTTCTGTCAAAATCACACTGTAAAAATTAGGTCTAATATCATCAACTTTATTGCAAACTGTGTTGTTGTATTGAAAGGGCAGACCTACATCGTTGCCATTATCATATATTTTGTAAAGATACAACTTTTCATATGTGAAAGAGTAAAATGAATGTTATCGAACCTGGAATGTTTACTAAAACTGTTGAAGGAAAAGCTTTTAATAATGATTATTTTATGACTTGCATATTGCCAAGTTCTTGAAGTTTCCTCCCGGTACCCACTAAAATAGGAATCTAAAGTAATTCCCATTCTCAGCCAGGAAAGCCTGAAAATGTCATTTCTGAGAGTCTATCTGTCTATGGGCATCAAATGTCAAAAATTGCTTACCCCAGCCCCAAACATTGTGGGACTGGGGACAATGTGGACCCTTTTTAGAAGCCATTTGAGTGGCTGTACTGGGGTCCGATACCCCTTGCTACGTCTTTTCAATCGGGGAAAATGAATGTATGTAGATAGAAAAGTCTAACGTACAGGGTTGATGGGCCGCCAACGTTGTTTTTATGGAAACTTCTATTTAAAAATATTATATTCGTAGAATGTCACAATTTTAGTCTCTTTCAGAACGTCTTCAACAATTCAATGAAAAGATCAGATAGATAATATAATGTTTGAAAGAGCACTTGTCCTCTCTCAGGTAGACAGGGGGCTTTTTCCCTCTCTGAAAAAGAGCACCTTTCCTTCCTGAAAAAGGACACTTTTTAAACTTTTAAGCAGGCATGTGCCCCTTGTGCGCCGTTCCACCGCCTATAAATTTCAGGTTTCTCCTGGACTACTTCCATTGGAGAAAGATTTGAAGTAGATGTGTCCTAAAGATGAATGCAAAGTTTATACAAATTACCTACAAATCTATGTCATGAAATATTGCTAAATTAAAGCGTCTAAGGTGTTGAAATTATCAAATGGCGAAATCGACAATTAACCGGTGCCATGACTGATCGTCGTTTCATACTCACAGTCTTTACACAAACTATATGGACAGCTCAGCAAGCAGAATCAGCACTAGCTATTATTTACAGAAGTAATGAAAAATATGAATCAGTGACCCACCGAAACGTGTGTGTGGGAGGGTAGTGGGTAGGATTTGGATGGTGCAGTTTACACCTATACACGTCCTCTTGCTTGTATTGGTTCCTGGGCCTCGGCAAAGGCACCAAAAATGCTACTATAACAAATTTTAGCTCAGGAAGGGTAAAATAATTATCAGTATAGTTCCCTGAAGCTCCGTGCCATGAAACTGCTACTCTCATGAAAAAGCGCTGCCAGAAAACGATATTTATCTACAACATAAAGTTGCATTAAAAGTAAAGAAAATATATCTATAACATAAAGGTAGATTAAAAGTAAGAGAAATATATTTACAAGTTAATAAGTTAAAGGAAATATGTCTACAACCTAAAGGTATAGATTAAACGTTAAGGGATTTACATATACAAAATAAAGGTAGATAAAATTTGTAAAGGATATATATATATGTTTACAACCTAAAGGTATAGATTAAATCTTAAGGGAAATATATACAAAATAAAGGTAGAGTAAATTTGTGAATGAAATTTATTTACAAACTAAAAATAGTTTAGAAAATATTCTTAATCTATTTAGTTGAAGGAACTGGAGATCTTCCAACTAAGTGCCATCATGGTGGAACTACTTACGATATTGGAGACACGTGAATGGATGGGCCCTGTGTAACATGTGAATGTATCGAGCGGTACACGCAGTGTTCTGTGAAGGTTTGTCTTCGCTGCGCTGGCACTGAACAGGTTTACGTAGAGGGAGAATGTTGTCCTCAGTGCGTATAGAAGGTAAGTAATATGAGTCATTGACGTAAACAGTTTCCAGTGTAAGTGACCCGTGTGGAGCTTCATCACATCGTAGTGACATCAGAGATTTGAGATAGTGATCCATTATTGTACCCTTTAGCTGTGTTACTCATTATTATGCCACTTACTGCTCAAATGGAGATCCAGTTTTATACCAACTTTGCATTTTACTCATTCCTATACTAACAAACCCTTCAAATGGGTCAATAATAGGCCTATACCAGACGGTGAAATTTGCGACTATTTTTGGCAAAACGTTTCCTTATTTCTACCGATTTCCCGTTTAATGGTAAGTTGGAAAACATTCAAAGAAAAATGTTACTTGTTCAAATTTTCAAGTTTTCAACAAAAAATGAGTTCAATCTTAGTATTCGTAATTTCTTATATTACTCATTCAATTATCGATCAAAAGTTGATATGAAATAAAGTCATCAAAAGAGCTACAATTTGTTTGCTTCGAGCAACCATTTTGACAAACATTTATTTACAATAGCATAGTATCTAAAAGTGTCAAAATAATTTCGTTTCATTCGGAGGAAGATTGTTTATGTCCAGCTCGGGTTCATTACTCTTGAGGGATATTCATGTGCTCAATGAAGTATATTCCATCATGGGCGGGATTTATTCACCGAAAGTGGGTGGAGGAAGTCACACCGCCGCCCCTCCCCCACCGCGTAATCCCATCAATGCATTTCACGAGTGAAAACTCTTTTAAATCACGTTCCGTTGAGAAGATATTGAATTTCAAAGACTCTACAAATGTGTTTAAAAGTGACTGGTGTAAAAGCCTAAGTCTAATCAGGGATTTGTAATGTCACGAAGACACTTCCTTGCCAACTTTTATTGTAATTTTTTGAAAATGATTTAAGTCTTACAAAATGATAAAACATGTTTAACTGTTTATACACTTGTACGAGCATGCTTTGCCCATGTACCCATGTACTTTAGGGAATGTTATTTATTTCAGAGCTTTAAACTTTAATAACTTCTTCTAGAATTAAGTTTATCATCAACATGATTTTGCAAATTTGTTTATTTTATCGAGGAAAAAAAAATCTTTGTTTGACGTCGGGATTATTCCTTTAATTTGGTTATTTGACGTACAATATGATGTTTCCATTATTTAGGAAAACATTCGTTGCTTTGCTCTTATTTAAAGGTTGAAACTACTAAAAGAACGGACAATTGGCACCACAGCATACTGATAATCGTCTGTATAGCCGATGACGTCACGTAATGCATAAAGACATCCAACACGTCCGGTATCTTTACATTTTTTCAACAAGGACAGATTTTTGAAATTTTCTGTTATGTAACCTTCAAGTTCATATGAAATACAATAATATGACAATCTATATGCAAATATGCAATACATCTTTCTTTTCATATATTGACCACATTCAAAGGTGTATACAAGGGTTGCCAGGACTGCGTTTACCGGTCAAATATGGCATGTATATATTATATATATATATATATATATATATATATATATATATATATATATATATATATATATATATATATATATATATATATATATATATATATATATATATATATATATATATATATATATATATATATATATATATATATATATATATATATATATATATATATATATAAATATATATATATATATATATATATATATTTATATATATATATACATATATGTATATATGTATATATATATATATATATATATATATATATATATATATATATATATATATATATAAATATATATATATATATATATATATATATATATATACACATATATGTATATATACACATATATATATATATATATATATATATATATATATATATATATATATATATATATATATATGTATATAAATATATATATATATATAATATATATATATATATATATATATATATATATATATATATATATATATATATATATATATATATATATATATATATATATATATATATATATATATATATATAAAAGATAAGTTCCATGCATTGGCAATTACAAACAAAACAAAATAGGAAAAATGACAATGTCTCTAGCCAACAGATTATTTTAAAAACCAAATATTTCGAAAACTCCTGTTTCCTTCTTCAGTGGTATGAACTCAAATGACGCTACAAGATAACAGCGATGATTGCGATGTTTCCACTTCCACTTCGTCTCATTAGTTCTTTTTTGTGCCTCAGCGCATTTTGGCGCCGGTTTCTTTTTTTTCCTGCGCGCTTTTCCCCTTTTGCGCCTACTATTTTACGCGTACGATTTTTGGCGCTCTTTGAAATTTGCTAACGTGCAAGCTATCATCGCTGTTATCTTCTAGCGTCATTTAACTTCATACCACTGAAGAAGGAAACAGGAGTTTTTGAAATATTTGGTTTTTAAAATAATCTGTTGGCTAGAGACATAGTCATTTTTTCCTATTTTGTTTTATATATATATATATATATATATATATATATATATATATATATATATATATATATATATATATATATATATATATATATATATATATATATATATATATATATATATATATATATATATATATATATATATATATATATATATATATATATATATATATATATATATATATATATATATATATATATATATATATATATATATATATATATATATATATATATATGCCATATTTGGCCGGTAATAGGCCAATATGGCAACCATGGACCGGAACAGGGACAAACCGCTCATCTAAAGGGGTTTCCACGTCCCCGGTTGCATGCCCTCTTCCCGGTTGGAATTATTCAAATAAAACTAAAAAAACTAACAACTAAACAACTTGGCCAGATTGAAGAAAATTTTGAGTTGATTGCACAACGTGTGCTGAAAACTTAACTGCCATTTGAATTTTTCCTCAAGTAACCGCAGGAAATGTTGTGAGTTCTTCACTCCTCCTACATCCCTGATTGCTGTAGCTTTGATTTTTGGGCCAGGCGAGAGATGCACTAAGATTCAGAAAATGTAAACAGGGAAATTTCCCCATTCATTCCTCACCCCCCCGCCCCCCCCTTCAAGAAAACCCTGATGGGGAGGTCAAAATCTCCATTCCCCTATTGAATTCTGACCACGACGGGCTACAGAGGCAGAGTCCAGAATAGGTGTCAAGGAGAAGTGACCATCAAAACTGATATGGGTAATATGCAGTGGCATAATCAGAGAAAAGATGGGGGGGGGGGACGATCGCTTCCACTATGCTTCCACTATTTCAATCTGTCGGAGGGGGCGATTTCTGCATGTCGACACATCTTGTCGGTTTAACTTGCCTGCCTCTACCCTCCACTCCACCCCTCCCGTCCCTATGGAAATCCTAGCTACGCCACTGGTAATATGTACAGTCCAGTTCGTAGGGCCTACTTGCGATCGTCTCGATGGCCCCCTTTCGGCCGTGCACGGATAGTTTAATATAAGGAAACAGTTTTAGATAAAAACACACAAAGTGACGATACAAGAGACTACCAAGGGGTTCACCAATTAAACACTATTACTGCGCATGTCTTTTTCTCACGAACGGGGGAACTACAAGCCTTCCTGATTGAGGGTACGTGTTGGACTGATATGCATAAACAGCTGATAAAACACGTACGACGGTGGCGCCTCAGTAAAAATTTACTCCTCCGGAAAGCACATTTTTCCTGATAAAAGATATTAATCCCCAATAGTTAAAATTTACGTTTAAAGAATTATATAATATTTCGAAGTCTTGTGAGGTACAAAATACCCCATTAAAAAGCTTTATAATTACTTGGGGGATCAAAATGAAATTTAACTTTGCAAGACTGAAAGCAGACGTATCTTCATTGAAACTCTTTTTTTCTTGCTCTCTTTCAGTTGTGTGGCCATGGCAGATTAGAGCCCCCTCCCCCCTCCCTGCCAGTACAGGGTGGAAGGGATGCAATGCCCTGGGCTCGGGATTCTTGGCGGCCCGAGTCGTAAGGACCCGGATTTGCAGTTTGCCCCGGGCACCGCGATTTTTCTCGGCGGCCCTGCCCCCACACTTTCTAAGAAAAATGATCCTTCAGATTCTTATTTTATGGTTTATTCTATATTAGTTACTGAAGTAATGTCCTGTAAACAGTGTATTGGTAACTTATCCTGCCATGATTGTCTACTAAAAGACATGCAAATGTTATCCCCTTTATTTGTTACCCCACTTATTACATAACATAACATAACAAGATGACGGGCAAAGAAGTGTGAGTCACCCTATACAAAGCCCAACTAACACCACCACCACCACAACAACAACACAATCAAAGACGTCCAGAGTTAGTAAAGAACTTATCAATGTTGACTTTAAAATTGTGAACAGAATTGGAGTTAACTACCAACTCAAGCAAACCATTCCACTCATTAACAACTCTTTGCGAAAAGCTAAAACGCCGAATATCTATTCGTGAGAACTCTTTGGTCAACTTCAAACTGTTACCACGTGGCATATGAGGATTAAATAAAACATGCAAGAAATTACAGGAAGTCAAATCATCACTACCAGATAGGAATTTAAAAACCAGAATCATATTGCCACGTACTCTTCTCAACTCAAGCCTTGTCAATCTAAGAATTCGCAACCTAGATTGATGAGATTCCTCACTTCGGGAATAAGTCTGGTGGCTTTTCGCTGAACCTGCTCCAAATTGAAGTTATCCTTATCATAAAAGGGACTCGAAGCCTGAATAGCATACTCAAGATGAGACCTGACTAACTGCTTATACAAATTAGGAAGAACTTGTCTCCCCAAAAAACAAAAATGTCTCTAATCAAACCAAGCATCCTATTTGCCATTGCAGCTGCTAAAGCACAATTTAGAAGGCTTCAGATTGCTAGCAATGACAACACCTAGATTCCTTTCTTGATCAACACAACCAAGATTTGAATCATTCATGCAGTAATCAAAAGCCAAATTGCTCTGACCAAAATGAATAACTTTGCATTTATCAATATTGAATGACATCTGCCACGTTTGGGACAAGAAACTAATTTATCCAGATCAGTTTGCAACAGTGAAGAATCCCTAGTATCATTAACAATCCTGTACAGCTTAGTGTCATCAGCAAATTTACAAATCCTGGAGCCAAGGGAAACATCAGTATCATTAATGAAATTAAGAAAAGAAGCGGACCCAATACAGAACCCTGAGGAACACCACTTGTGACCTTCTTCCATGGATATACTTCACCATTAATAACGAATATTTGTGACCTGTCAATTACCCAAGAATTTATTCAACTGGCACACTTTCCCTCCACACCAAGCGCTCTTGTTTGCAATATGAGCCTGCCTAACGGAACCTTATCAAATGCTTTTTGGAAATCTAAATAGATAATATCCACATTATGACCTGAATCAACTAGTTTTGTAACATCATCAAGAAACTCCAATATATTAAAAATACAAGACCTCTTAGGTAAGAACCCATGCTGGGACAAATTCAACAAACCATTGACCAGTAAATGATCTAGTACAACATCCTTAACAATGGCATCCATGACCTTGCACACAACACTAGTAAGACTCACTGACCAATAGTTACAGGGCAAACCGTGGTCATCATTTAAAGATATACAGGAGTGACATTAGCAATTCTCCAATCACTAAGAACAACACCAAGATAAAAGCACTTTGAAAAGATAATACTCAAGGAAACAGAAAGAACATCAGAACACTCACGTAAGACAGCAGGATGTATACCATTTGGACCGGGTGCTTTATTTGAATTTCAACTTCTTAGGCACAACATCAACCGAAAAATCTACATCCTTAATGGATACTGTAGAGTACACACTATGATAATCCACAACATCATCAGCAAGGGACTCATTAGTAAAAACAGACACAAAGTAGTCATTCAAAACACCAGTACCATTCTGAGCTGCCGTTTCTGTAATTATTCTGCTAGAATTTTGCCTTTTTTTTGCTTTTCATCAGATATTCATGTTTGTGTTGTGAATGTACAACTTGAATTATTGTCAAGGATTGTCTGGAATTTTAACTTTTGAATTTTGTATTTATTGCATTTTCGTGTTCTTTTGATTTCTTCTCTTGAATACGAAATCACCACTGTCTTTTTGCATATATCTTTTCCGCGACATCTCTAGCTCCAGCATTGACTGTGGTTGTAACTTGTACGATGATTCCGTTCCACTGCATTTAATCCGCTACTTAAAAAAAAATTCAATTCGCATCCTAGTAACAATGCTGAAGTACACGACGACGACGAGTGAACACACAATTACAATGACGGGATCGTCGCCTGCGTATTCGATTATGATAGTAACAATGCTATCACGAAACACTTAATACGACCCGGACGAGAACACAGGTACGACGTACGGACAGGCATAACATCGACAACCAAGTCAATTTCCACGGCCTTTGATAACCAGTTGTGGTGCACTGGCGTGTCTACCCAACCCAGGCTTGAACCCAGGGCCTCGTGGTCTGTAGGCAGATATGATAACCGCTACACCACAGTAGATAGATAAGATAAGTTATGCGACGACGACGACGAGTGAACACACAATTAGAAGTACAGCTGAAGTACAGTGTAAGCCAGCTTTTAAGTCTGCGTCTGAACAGACAAACTTCTAGAGCTTGTCTGTCGAACGCTGTATTGGATTGTTTGAAGAGATATAACCTGTTTCATTATCGTGGTAAACGAGGAGGAAGCCCGCTACAAAACTGCTACCAAAGAGGGGTGAGACATTCTAACCTTGTTTATCCAAAGACTTATAACCCCCCTCCCTTTTCCCTTTATGTAGTAAATTGAACATTATATTATTAAATGCGAGATCGGTTAGGAATAAAACTACTGCAATTTATGACAAAGTACTTAATAACAACATTGACCTTCTGGCAATAACAGAGACATGGCTTGCACAAAATCAAGATAGTTATATTATCAGTCAGCTTACTTCTAATGAATATACATTTCACAATGTACCGCATCCATTTGAAACAAGGGGTAGTGGCGTTGGTTTGCTTTATAAATCCAATATCTGCATGAAGTCTTAGAGCCACAAAACAACAACATTTGAAAATATATGTTGTAATTTGATGTCTGGAAATTACTCTGTGATGTTGTTGATATTATACCGCCCTCCTGCTCATCCTGGAAATTCCAATAGTCAATTTACTGACGAAGTAGCTGGTATTCTCACGGAGACGTCTTCGTCATCCAAGGAACTACTTGTTGTGTGGGATTTTAATTTCCATCTAGAGGATGAGTCACGTGATACTAAAAGGATTTAGGAACATTCTTAAATCTATTAATTTACAAACTTTTATATCGCAACCAACTCATTTCTCTGGCCATTGCTTGGACATTGTTATCACGAGAAATGCACCAGCCATAGCTTTCGACACTACCGTTTTCCCTTCTTATATGTCTGACCATCATTTCATTCACATTACTTGTTGCATAGAAAAACCAGAGCCAATCAAGAGAGTGGTCTTTTCAGGAAGTTGAAATCAATTAATAATGTTGCATTATTGCAGGATATATCAACATTTAATTTGCAATATTCTAATTTTGCTAACACATTGGAAGCAGTTGCAATTTATAACTCAGATCTATCGTCCGTCCTTGATAAACATGCCCCATTATTGGTGAAAACCGTCACTGTGCGACCAAACACGGAGCGGTATAATCCACAGATACGGGAAGCAAAGGTGAAACGCAGAAAACTCGAAAGGAATGCAGCTAAAACGTGTTTACCTGCTGATGTCTTAGCCCACAAAACCCAGGTCAAATATGTTAATTCTCTATGTGATGATGCCAGAAAAGAGTACCATAAAAACAAAATTCAAAAATTAAAGTCGGATAAAAGGAAATTGCTTAACACTGCAAAAGCTCTGCTCAATGGAAAATCCGAACCAGTTTACCCATCTAATTGTGAAGCACTGGAATTTTCCAACAAGTTTGCAGATTTTTTAAGAACAAATTGACAAAATATATTCAAACATTGAAGCTGAATTAAAGGAAGTGACCCACAGCCGCATTCGTGTTGAAAATTCCAATATTGGCAGCAACCTTTGTTCTTTTATGGAGACAAGCACTGAAGAAATCAAATCACTCATTCAGCACTTATGCATACTGTAAACTGGACCCAATCCCTACAAAGATGGTCAAATTGTGCATTTCCGAATTAGCTCCTTTCATATCAAACATCGTTATTATGTGTCTATAAGGAATGCTACTGTCCCGTCTATAATGAAAGAAGCCATTGTCAAGCCAATTCTTAAGAAATCGGGTTTAGATACCAATGAATACAAGAATTATCGCCCAGTATCAAACTTAAGTTTCATATCAAAAATATGTGAAAAAGTTATTGCTGCTCAACTGAACAAATACATCGCAGATAATAATCTTGTTGCTTCTTTTCAATCTGCTTATCGCCGTTTCCACTGGACAGAGACAGCATTACTTCGAGTTCATAATGATATCATGAGTTTGTTGCACAATAAGAAAATGCTTTCGTTCGATTGGATCTTAGTGCCGCTTTCGACACAATAAATCACGATATCCTGTTGAGTCGCTTATCCACACGGTTTGGCATCAATGATTCTGCACTTTCTTAGATTAAGTCATATCTTCAAGATAGATCCCAGCGAATCACTGTGAATGACATTGAGTCGGACTCTATCAAACTAAAAATAGGTGTCCCACAAGGGTCCGTGTTAGGCCCTATTTTGTTCACTTTATATACTACTCCGCTTGCTGACATCATTGAGAGATACTGTATTGCCTATCATTTTTACGCAGACGACACTCAATTATACATCTCACTTAATAACTCAGATTTACATAATCAGTTACTTGCTCTCGAAAACTGTATCAAAGACATTAAGTGTTGGATGATGAATAACTTTTTAAAACTAAATGATGACAAAACTGAATTCCTTCTAATCGGTAGCAAGTGCAATATCAACAAAATGCCATGTGTATCATTGAATGTCAATAACATATGCATATCTAACTCTTCTGTCTTCTAAGGTAAAACATTTAGGTGCAATATTTGATTCTAAAATGTCCATTGAAAAGTTTGTTATATCTAAATGTCAAAGTGCAATGTATCATCTCAGGTCAATTGCTCAAATTCGCCATTTCCTAAATGCTGACTCAACGAAAACCTTGATCCATGCCCTTGTTACTTCTAGAATTGATTGTGCAAATTCTCTTTTGATTGGTGTCAACAAATCATTAATTTATCGTCTACAATTGATTCAAGATTCCGCCGCTAGACTCTAACACGTACAGCATATAGATATCACATTACACCCATCTTATTCCAACTTCATTGGCTGCCAGTTGAATATCGTGTGCGTTTTAAAAGTTTAGTTCTCTGTTTTAATTGTTTGCAAGGTACAGCCCCTGATTATCTAGCCCTATTAATCAAAACCCACCAACCATCTCGTACTTTAAGATCATCAGGTCAACATCTACTCCAAATACCAAGAACTTCAAACAAACTTGGGGATCGCTGCTTTAATGCCTATGCACCAAATGAATGGAATAAACTCCCGTGCACTATAAAGTGCAATGTATCGCTCTCAGCTTTTAAACGTGACTTGAAAACATTCCTTTTTAGACAGTATTTTAGTCATTATTCTTAATATTTATTCTCTCGCTTTACTTACAGATTTTTATACTTCTTAGCATTTTTATAATTTCAGTTTGTCTAGATTTATTTTCACATGTATTTTTACTCTCTTATTTTCTATCTCAAATTATATAATAACCTAAATTTTGCAACTTTATATTTTTAAGATCTATACGCATTTAAAGTTTTAAACTTGTTTTCCCTTGCTAGCATTACATTATTCCTCTTGCCTTTATACTTTTATACCTTTTTATCTTTTTTAAGGTATGTCGTATATTATCTATGTTTACATTATTCTTAAATTTTATGTATTTTATATTTTTATTTTGTAAAGCACTTAGAGCTTATTGTTAGAATAAGTGCTGTAGAAATGTAATTTAATAATAATAATAATAATAATAATAAAAACCTCGGCCATATCCTTACTACTATTGATAGTAAACCATCATTACCCTGAAGAGGACAATCAACCTCCTTGGTTTTTTGCTTTGAGCAAACATAAGAGTGAAATGAGTTAGGATTACTCTTAACCTTTTTAGACAAACATTTTTTTTTTCTTAAAAAAAAACCATTTTACAGTATCTCTTATCTAGCCCTTTGTGAACTTTTCATGATCCTTATACATAGCAAGTTCCGCATGACACCCTCTGTTTTTATAGCAACGCCACAACTTCTAATTTTTCCGAACAGCCCGCAAAACCTCCAGAGACATTCACACCGGCCGATTACGCCTACATACTTTTGTTAATGGTACAAAGCTATTCACACCCTCTAAAACTTTAGCTCGGAAAACATCCCATGATCCCCATGATTTAGAAGAATCTAAGTCACAGAGCAAAGAAGTCCAATCGTATGACAAACTATCCTGAAGTGCAGCAAAGTCAGCATTCTTAAAATCTAAAACCAGTTTATTAGCTGGAAAAACCTTTGTGAAACAATACAGATCAAAACTAATGAGGTCATGATCCCTAAGAGAATCCGCAGGCAATGTACCAGACGAATTAAAAACCTCACTACCAATGGCACCTGTACAATCATCAACTAAAGACAATCCAACATAAGGCCTGTCAACATAATCTGATCCAAGACTATCTACCCAAACAGAAACCCTATCAACTTCCTCACCCAAGGAATTATCAACATCACACGTTTGACTACCCACATCTAAACCACTAAACTCAGTCTGCACATTGAAATCAACCTTTTCAACGATACAACGACAACTAGAAAGTCTCAACTCCAAAGCCTTCAACCTTATACACTTTGAATAAACAAATACAAAACTATCAACTGATGCTTCCTCAAAACTGTATGTCACACTGGACTCCTCAAAATCGACCCACATAACACAACTACCACAACAAAGAAAACTTTCCATGACTATGCAATATAATTTACAAAGCAGAAAACCAAAAGCAATAACCAAAAAAGAAACAATAGGTCCAACAATAGCTAGTTACCCCCCCCCCTCCCCAACACGCACACACTCACGCACACACACGCACACACACACACATACACACACGCACACCAAAACTGCACCCACTTTCAATGTCTATACGTATTTCAAATATTAATATTATCCTTAATGATAATCAGTGAGATATAACCTTAATATGATATATTACACATGATAATAAGAGGCCACCTCATTGCATTTTTGCACGAAATTGATAAGAATTTCGTCATTTTTTGGGGTATCATCTTATTTAGTTCAAAGTGGCTATAGAGACCCAATATCTTTACTTTTACCAGTTGATAACGTATTCAGTGGACCCTAAGGCTTCAGACAAAATGGTTTAGGAGAGTGCGTGGGGAGGCGTGAGGGGTGTATTTGGCCCATGGCCTATATGTAATAACATCATTTCAATTAGAAATAGGTACAGCGGTGTACAAATTGTCATATCCACTTAATGTACATAAAAAAACGACGCTTCTTTTGATACAGTTACCTTTGTAGCGTGTTTTACTTTGCTCTTCAATAATCGTGTTGTTTAGTAAAGAGTTTGTAAAAACTTATGTCTATCAGGTTATTGCTTCAACTGATCCAAAGTATGATAAGACGGCAATGCGTTATCACTCATTATTAGGTAAGACGGCAATACGTTATCACTCATTATCAAGTAAGCCGGCAATGCGTGATCACTCATTATCAAGTAAGAGCAAGTGAGACGGCAATGCGTTATAACTCATTATAAAGTAAGACGGCAATGCATTATCACTCATTTTTAAGCAAGAGCAAGTAAGACGGCAATGCGTTATCACTCATTATAAAGTAAGACGGCAATGCGTTATCACTCAGTATCAAGTAAGAGCAAGTAAGACGGTAATGTGTTATTACTCATTATCAAATAAGACGGCAATGCGTTATCACTCATTATCAAGTAAGACGGCAATGTGGTATCACTC
>JAIGNY010002348.1:0-14619 GCA_020152595.1 Chiridota heheva
CACCTAAGATGATAAGAAAATAATTTGACTGGAAGTATATTGTAAAGACTCAAAAAGTATTTCGTCAGAATTTGATGTATCCTTTTAAAGACTTATGATCGACAAACAAAAATTAGAATTTTCATAAAAAATACACATTTTTTAACAAAAATTGGCACAATCTGCTTAACAAAAAAATATATAAACTGTCAAAATTGCTATTTTAGTATGGAATTTACAAGCCTCAATTTGTAGAAAACCTCGTTTTGAGTATATTCCCATTTGACCAGAACCGTCTTTACCCATGGTGCTCCTCGATTTTAGGGGCCCATGCGTGAATAGAGTATCAGAAATGATGTGACCAAAATGTTTAGCCAACACACGACGAGAGCAACAAATTATCCTTTCTTTCATCTTTGCTTTCATATAGGCCTATTATATTTCACTATTGTATACGTGCAATACTAATACTACATAATTCAAGGTTGAAGAGTTCTTTCAAAAGTTTAATGTACTTCAGATTAACAGCTGATTCATTCCCCCTATGAAAGTGTGGTAGTCACGTATATGAGACTACTGCCCTTGCACATGACCGTTCTTGATCGATTACTGTGTCATGTCTGTAAATCTGAAAGTGTTAGATTATCACTAGTTCAGCGACATAGGAACATATCGTTTTACATGGGGAGAGCTGGCAGAGGAGTGAGGGGGTCAGATTTTAATTTTGCATCCCAAAACTAAGGGGGTGGGGGAAGAGCAACATTTCCAAAAAATTGAAGAAAATTTCCTGAAAATGAATGAAATTTCCGCAACAGAAAACATCGTGCAAATTTAAGATTTCCAGAAAATGAAGGTAAATTCACGATAACAGAAGCAAATTTTACGAAAATTAATGAAATTTCCCGAAATTTGAACGAGATTTCCTGAAACTTGAATTGAAGAAGATCTACCGATTAGCATGCAACATTTTATGGAAACTCAATTTACCAGTGCAATTTTTCCGCTTGCAAACGGGATATTTTTAGGATTCTTGCCCGCTAAAAGGTGCCCGTTTCCAGCCTCATGTGTAAATGCATGACCAACTGCACGGAAAATTGCTCCTGTTTATAAACTAACAAAGAATCAGCGCAAAGGGACTTCAGTAGCGGTTGAACTTGTGGCTTTAACTCATGTGTACAGCCTGAAAAACCTTGACTTCCAACCAATTAAAATTCTCAGCCAAGAAATGTTGGAAACGTTTGGATTCTTGCTTTCAGTGGAGGGAAGGGAGGGGAGGGGGCAAACGATAGTTATCGAAAAATGCTGTATATTTTGAGTGGCGTAGGAAGCAGGGAGGGAGAAAACTGACCTTAGGTATTTCACCTTCCCGGGCAGTTTTCTTCTTGGTTGGGAGGTAAATTTTGTTTAAAACAAATGAAGGTAAATTTTGAACAAATTATTGTAAATTTGGGTAAAATTATTTGAAATTTGAGTAAAATTATTCTAATTGCCAGGGAGGCAAATTGCTCCATGACCCTCCACTGAATATGAGTACATTGCTTTGCCCAGGGCCTACAAAGACGGCTCAGCATTTGACTGAACGTATTCAACCAAAAGGTACAGACAAAGTTCAGGTGTGATAGTCAATTTTGCCCCCGTAAATTTGCGCCCCCGGTCCTTATTTCCTATGGAATGTCTAGTGAATTTGGTCCCCCCGGACTGAATTAACAAGGTGATTTACTGGTGTGTCTGTACGGGTCCTTCAATTAATTTTGTGTACTGAAGTGATAAGCTAAAACCGAAATTAGTAATGTTTATGTACGGAATACAGCGCCGCTGTACTCGTAGAATTTGACCACAAACACAATGTACTGTTTTTTTTATAGTTTTTTTGTTTTTCTCACAGAAATTAATCCATAGATAAAATTCGGCAACACCCTTACGCAAAGAGGTCAGCAGCAAAGACTGGATGCTAAACACAATATAATCTGATAACCCATGCTGCGTAATAAAGCACACTCTCATCAGATCAGATTTGGATTTTCAGAGTATGACAACAATACTGACACAACTGTCATATAACTTTCTTGTTTTTCTCACCTTGAGCAAATGTAGACAATTCAAACTGAAGCTTTAAAAATCTGTTTTTTGTTTGTTTTAAACACCTCCATCATCGCCAGTCATCAAAGTTGTAGCCTATGAAATTGCATCCTGTATTGATGAGCGCGGACTGTTTTTTCTATGATGGAGGACCAAATTTACTTAATGGTTACGGCTTAATTGTCTGGGGGGGGGGAGGGGGTTCGTAGGAAATAAGGGTCGGGGTTCCAAAATGTACGGAGGGAGGGGGGTAAGAATTTACTTTTCGTTTACACCGGCGGCCCGGCCAGGCTTATATTAAACAATGAGTTCTTGTCAGAATCTTACATGATACATGAGATTGAATGTGTAACAATTTTAAAACTAAAATCAATATTTACCTTCCTTTTTCTCAGGTAAAGTACGGAACTTTGAGGAGATCAGTCAGTCAATATGAGATGCTTATATCAAAAGCTGAAAATTCGGTTTTATCAGCATAGATCTTTTAAAATCAACAGTTTCATATTTGTTATATGCTATTGCATGCAAACTATAATTAGTAATTGGTAATTTGTTCACTTTTGCTCAGGCCTATCATTTTTGTGCTGCAGTAGTATGACCATACATAGACTCTGTTCGAATGATTCAATACCAACTAGGCCTACATGATTTAATTATGATATCTAGTTTTTAACTCACATGAGGTCGGTGATTGAATGTCTCTGCAGACACCACTCAAGTATAGCATCAATATCTCCACCATGTAATTTGCAGTAATCGATGACCAGATGGTTAAGATTAGATGCAGGTACATCATCCATCCATTGACTCCTGAATGCATCATGTCCAGTAAGACTAACATACAACCCAGCAAGGCAATGATCACCACCATCAAGCAGCAACTGCCGCACACAATCAGGTCCTCGACGGAAACATGTCAAATGTAATCTCATAGATGACTGAAATGAAAAAAAAGGTACATTAATATCGTAATGCAACCACAACGAAGAATATTAGATTGTTAGACTGACAAAGTACTGAGCCCAACATCAAGTGCGCTCTTTACGTTGATAACCTCACTATCTACTACTCCTTCCCAGCTTAACTCTAAAAAAAAAAACAGCCTCCAACTTATTCAAACAGCTCCAGCTTGGTGCAACGAGCCAATACGGGTTTTGTCTGGTGGGTTGGTTGGTGTGGTAAGTACTAATGCTACCCACAAAATAGGTAGAAACTTACAAAAATAACCACTTGAAATCACCGTTCATACCCAGTATCCTTCAATATCCTTAGGGTATCAGTCCCCTAAATTTTATGGCGGGATTTAACTGCCAGACATACATAAGACATACATACACTAGCGGTATTTTGAGATACCCAATTCGAAAATAGTTTAGCTTTCAAAAGGCTATAATGTTGTTTTTAAAAGTTAAACATTCAAAAGCTGCTGTTATAACATTTCGTAACACATAATACCAACGTTAGTGTTTTGAATGCTTAACTACGCGGAAGCAGTACCACAGTATTATAATTTTGGTGAAGATTGTGGACACTTGTGGAGCAATTCCATGGCTAAAATGCAGTAATCATATGTATTATGGAGAGGAAAGTAGTTGAAAATGGCCTACATAAAGAGCAAACCTGCAGTGCCTTCGAATAGGTAACTAAGATGTCGGCTCTATTCAAAGAAATTTGTGAAGGACGCTATTTGACTGTTTATACAGTTCACAGTACAACTGAATCATTGCTGTTTCCATACCGACAGTTCTTATGAGGAAATCGCGCAGGGTTAGGTGAGAGGGATCAGTAGCTTATCCAGCTTGAGCAGCCAAAGGGGCAAACTTCAACTCAAACAACAGGTGCAATTCTCGCCGGAAAATTTGTCACAAATGTGTGTGTGTGTGTGCGCGTGTGTGTTTGTGAAACGCGAGGTGGGAAGGGGGGAGGGGGCATCACATGGAGACATTCCATGAAATACTTTTGTTTTTTTAATACCAACTGTTATGATATTAACAATGACTGATTAAAACCTACAGGTCAAGAGTCATGTATATCCCACATGTGGTATGTGACCTTGATCATCCCTTGTTGCATATACTGTACAGTTGTGTGTGTGTTGTAGATCTACTTTGTACTAGAAGTGAAGTATTAGAGAACATGATTATATGAAGAAGCTACTTGTTTGTGATATTTATTGATTCTGTTACACTAACATCTTTCTAGTATTTTGTCTCAACTTCAGGGTTAGTTTATTCATGTTATTTGCTTTTCGAATTAGATTTGTTTGGCCGCCAAAAATGTTGTTTGGCTTGAAATGATAATTATTTTTGTTTTTCTTTCAAAGTGCAGCTGTTCATACTTCTTTATCCATGAAATAACCTTCGTTGACTTGAACTGATAATTGGTCTTTTGGGCAGTTGGGGTTTATTGAGATTTTTGGTCGCAAGAAACTTATTTGGTCGCAAAAAATTTTTTGTCTCAAATTAATTTTGGACTTTTCTCTAGTGTTGATGGGGAATCAAAAGAAACTAATACGATAATTTTCTGATGACGATCGGAACACGTACATACGCATGAGTTACGTGAAACTGACAGGAAGGACGTGGTATTGTGCAAGTCAGACACTTTACGCCTCCCGACAGCCCAAGAGCTTCCGCCAGTAGTAGCCGATCCCTTTAATTTTTTGGTCTAAAGGCCGTGACATACCGAGCGCGACGCGACGCGATTTTGCCAGAGCAACGCGATGCCAAAAACATTTGCATTAGTACATACATTTGCATTAGTACATACATTTGCATTAGTACATACATTTGCATTAGTACATACATTTGCATTAGTACATACATTTGCATTAGTACATACATTTGCATTAGTACATACATTTGCATTAGTACATACATTTGCATTAGTACATACATTTGCATTAGTACATACATTTGCATTAGTACATACATTTGCATTAGTACATTTGCATTAGTGCATACATTTGCATTAGTACATACATTTGCATTAGTACATACATTTGCATTAGTACATACATTTGCATTAGTACATACATTTGCATTAGTACATACATTTGCATTAGTACATACATTTGCATTAGTACATACATTTGCATTAGTACATACATTTGCATTAGTACATACATTTGCATTAGTGCATACATTTGCATTAGTACATACATTTGCATTAGTACATACATTTGCATTAGTACATACATTTGCATTAGTATATACATTTGCATTAGTACATACATTTGCATTAGTACATACACATCGAACGCGACAAAAATCAAATCGCTCATGTAGCGATTGCATATGGGACGCGAAAAAATCGCGTTGGATAAACCAATCATAGGCCGTGAAAATACTACTGGATTAACAAAGCTTGACAGCGATACAAGAAATAATGGACGAGGAAATCTCGATCTAAATCATCTGTACTTTCAATCATTCAGAGCTATTTCATAGAAGATATCAACATTACAGGGATATATGTGACGCAAAGAGAAAATACTTCCAGAAATGGGTCATGAGGGTAAGGAAAAGGTCATTTTTACATTCTTTGCAAGCTAAAAATCAACTAAACTTAAGTGTGATACATTATGCGTTAACCAGCATCACCAATATGGAGTAAACGAAAGCCTATGTTGGCGTCTTGGGCCTGCTAGAATTATACAATTTAAAGTTGGAAGAAATGGTTTTTATTAACCTTTTTACGATCGACTATTAAATCCCTTTACCATAAAACAATTACAATTTTGCGATCTTACATCACCAGAAATTAAAGGAAAGCTGGGTTAGTAAGAAGTTTTTATGTTTGCCCTGGGAAAACGATTAGGGGACTACTTATTCGGTTCGTTATCTGTGCCTGCTGTCGCGTCGGTTAGGCTGCAGCAGAAGTCAATTAGGCTAGCTGTGCTACTATGAACTGTGTAAGTTGTAGTAGCGCATGAACTCTCCCACTTGAAGTTAGCCTCAGATTCAGATTCATATTCGCCTCAGATTCGACTTTTTGGGGGCATTTTGTTTCTGTTCCTTTCATTTTGGTATGCTGCCATCATTATAGCTAAGTGCCTGCCTATTCACATTTAAATGGGAGCCAAAATAATAAATAAAGAGAAAAAACATAAAAGATATAGGTTATAGGCATGTATCAAACAGAGACGCTGCGAGAGGAAGGGGAGATCTCAACCTCCAAAACGGGCAAAACTTTCAACAGTTTCCAAATTTGACAGTTTAAAAAACAAGACAGTTCAACGAAGCCCCTTCAAAAAGAAAATTTGACTGTTTTATCCCCAAAATTACTTATTATTTCCATTTAAACTCTCTTAATTTTCCAACTTTTTGCTCCGCCCCAATTACCCCTTTTCCCATAATTTTCAGAATCTTTCACTATTTCTACCACCCTTTAGTGGCCAGACCTGAAAATTCGAGGGCCTTGCAAATTTTAGGGGGCTAAATTTGGCCTTTATGCATCGAATCAGTAAAAATAAGAAGTACAGGTGCAGACAGTGGGCGTATACCACAGGCAGTGGCGTGGTGGGTTATATTTAATTGGGGAAAAACTTTTGTACCCTCAAAAACAAAACAATTGCTGAATTTTTGTGGGGCAAGGTAATAAAACTTCATAGGGTAAAAGTTACTTGAGCGTGGGGTCCAGGAGCTCGCTACAAGGCCGCGGTGGAGTCGAAGGGCAAAACCCTGTGGGGTGCGATTTTAGCGTTTTGGGGCTTAAAATAAATCGATAATTGATTGAATGTTGCATATTGAAACCGTTACAAATTCAAAGTATTAAGTACATTTTTCAAAAATTCAACGTATAGGCCTACTACATTTTTTAAAGGATTAGTTTAGTGGTCAAGCATGTTTATCTTATATAAAAGAGGACTTCAAAAGAAACAAAATGGTGAAGAAAGCATTAAAAAAATCTTATTCCGTTAAGGAGATATTTAAGTTTAAAGTTTGGTATCATTTGTGTAGAAACGACTGAAATAAGACTAGTTGTGATGTCATAGCCTCAGATTCATCAAATTCTTTATGTGTTCGGTTTAAAAACCATGGGATATGTCAAAAAAGTAGTAAAACTGAATCTAGGAATGGTATTTATAACATACCACATAAAAGAAAATTTAAGGGAAAATGATTTAAATATGAAAAAATGAAATAAACTTTTTTAAAATACATACAGGTTTTGAGAAATCTGAGGCTGTGACATCACAACTAGTCTGATTTCAGTCGTTTCTACAGAAATAATACTAAACTTTAAACTTGAATATCTCCTTAACGGAATAAGATTTTGCAATGCTTTCTTCACCATTTTGTTTCTTTTGAAGTCCTCTTTTATAAAGATGGACATACTTGACCACTAAACTAAACCTTTAATTTAGCCGAATTGTCAGATTGTCAGGAAAATAAGAAAATGTTTCAGAAAATTTGCAAAATATTATGAACATTTTGTTGAATTTTCCGAAATATTGACTGATTTATCTAAAACTTTTCCCGAAAATTGTGTGTATTGTGAAAATTTACTTGATGTTTTAACCAGTAAAGTTCCGATTTCATAAGTAAACTGTCCGTATTTTCAGAAAAAAATCTTAGTTAAATTTTGTCCATATCCATTTCCACTCCTTTATCATTATTTAAATAAAATTAACTGTTTCGTCTTATTTTACTTAAATTATATCGCCTATAATGACGTGAGGTTCGGGCCCGCTAAGGGGTCTGAAAATCCCGTTTTGATTGACCAAAATAGTTTTATTAAGATGAAAACTTTAAAGTGAAGATAACTTCAAATATAGTAAAACCGTTCAATTAGATTAAGTGGCGTCCAGGGATGAAACCATGGAAGGAGTGAAGAGCTCGAGGGTCAAGTGGCGAAACCCCCGAAGCTTGAATCGCCCTCTCATGGTTTTTGTTATGAAATTTAATCAGCTCTGGATAAAATCGCATAACTTCCATGGGGATTTGCCCCCTGGACCCCACAAGGGCTTCACCCTGGACGACGTATGTACAATGGCGCCATGGTGGCGTTTTTTAATTTTCATAAGATTGAGTGTGCCCCCAATTATTCAACAAACTTTGCTGTGCCCCCAGGAAAAACCTCTTTTTTCTTCTGCAGTTGTATCATTAAATGCCTTCTATTTTTTAAAGTGTTACTGATATAAAAGAAAAGAATAGGATTGCATAAATTAACCCACGTTTTTCCTGGCAAAAATTCAAGAAAACCTCATCAGATATTATCCACTGTGCATAGATCTAAGGCTTCAATACCGCCGGTTCATATCCCTATCCGTCGGGCTGGGAAGGAGTCGAAACCGGCACACATTTCAGAGTTATACATAATAAGCCAATGGGAGTTATTTACCAAAGTTTCAGTTTGATATTAAATCCGTCCTAAATCCATTTTCTCAAATTAGGCCTGAAAACATTCTGGGCATAGATCTCAATATTTCATTGGGGGGTCGGGGTAAAACTCTTATGCGGTCCCTGGTAGGCTACAGGTGCGAAGTCTTGGTAGGGGTCCAGGCGGCGAAGCTGGTGCATTTTAATCATTTTGTGGGTCTAAAATGACCTCACTTGAACCCATTTAGAAGGATGGAGTGTTGAGACAGGGCTTTTTTAAAGGAATTTTCACTGGTGACCAAATAATAGGTTGCTTGAGACGATTGGCAGTGGCGTACTGAGGAAGCTGGCGGTAGATGCAGTTTCCTCCCCCAAGAGGACTTCAGCTTCCCGGTTCTATTCTTCTTTGCCGGTTTAAAGGTAAAATTTGGCAACATTTTCCAAACGTTAAAAACAAATTTCCGGAAAATTGAAAAACTGGTTGAAAATGAAGGACAATCCCGAAAATTAGAACATTTCCAGAAAAGAGAAGAAAATTTCCCGAAAATTGAAGAATCGTTTCCAATCACCCAGAAAATCCCGACTGCCCGAAAATCCGCAAATTTTCCGAAAATAGAGGAAATTGTTCCGAAAATTTCAAAAACATTCCTGAAAATGAGCAAAATTTTCCAATGATTTGAGAGCCGAGAACTTTCGAGAAGAAAAATAAAAAATCATGAAAATGAAGGAAATTTCCTGAAGATGTTCCAAAAATCGAAGAAAATTACTCGCAACTGAAGAAAAGTTCCTGCAAAGTAAAGTTTTATTACAGATCCGCAAATTATGTGGGAGAATCTCCCCTCCTCCGCTTCCGACGGCACTGGTCTCACATGCCTTCCCGCTCTACATTACACTATGCCCAGTACGACCAATTTTAACCTGTCCCATCTGACATACAACGCTATGTCCCGTATGACGTCCCATCCTATGGTTCATACCACCCATACTTTTGTCCCATATCCCACATCCCCTAGTATAATGTCCTGTGACGTTTATCCTCAGTATAATGAACAGCTAAAACACGAAAGGTTACATTTGTTTAAGAAATAAATACATTTTCAATCAATTCTTGAAATTCCTTAAAGCCCCAAAATGGAACCGAACGTTACTTTTTAAATCATGTTCCATCTTTCAATTTTCATAAACTGATCTCAACTCCTCAAAAAATAGGGTAAAAATATTGGCAATATTGCAGCTTTGTCATTCCACTATTCTTGATTGAATGAATAGCAGGTAACAAAATGATGACAGCATTTCATTACAGAAAGCTCGAGCATGGACAATGGATCACTACTCCAACTTGTTCTAACAGCGATAGTCTTTCGAAACAATTTAATTCCTATTTTGAATCGGAGGCCTGCGAATCTGAAGCTGAATCTGTTGTTAAATTCAGATGAGTCATGGACTCGTGATATTTATTCTCACTGGAAAAACTATAGGCCACACTCGAAATAGCAAGCATAGGGGTCATTTACCGCCATTTCCATGGGAAATTCATCCCTACAAAAATGGCCCGGCCTACCAATGAATATGACTCCCGATAGTCACGGGAGGGACTTCTCCCACATACGAATATCGATAAAAACAAATCACTACCACCTGAAATTCCCAGCTTTTTCGGAGCAAGTTTTGTCCGTCTGGTGTCGCCGGTTAGGATTAGGTAACTTAGAGTATGATGTCACATACGATTGACACCCAGCCAGTTGAAGATCCTGTCAGCTGCGGCAACACCAGACGGACAAAACTTGCTCCGAAAAACCTTTTCATCATACAGGAGGTGGGTAGTGATATTTTAAATTATTTTTATTTTGATCGATAATAGGATGTGGGAGGAATCCCATCCCTCCCGTGACTATCGGGAGTCATATTCATCAAGGCCGAGGCATTTTTTAGGAAATGAATTTCCCGTGGAAATGGCGTTATTGAATAGGAGCCTAACGTTAATGACCCCTGCATTTGCTATTTCGAGTGTGGCTAACTAGTTTCATTTGGACCATGTTGTCTGTCGACTAACGTTAAAACTTTGCAAAACTTAGAAGGGGTGGAAACTAGCTAGGCCTACGAGAGGACAAGGTTAACATTGGCCTAAAGACAACAGTGGCATTATCATACAGTTCGGTCGTGAAAGATGCATACGAATCTGCAATTGAAGTGCAATCGATGTAGGAGGAAACCTCCGTCAAGAACATAGTGATCAGTCTTTGGAATGGACTGAAGAACAGCACCATCTGATAAGGAAGTCCCATGGTCTTCAAAGCTTCCAGAAGATGTGCTTTATCTAATTCTCGCAGGAAATATTTTCCTTCAAATAAGGATGGTGGATAGGGGGAGAGCTCATATTGCATCACTTCATCAAGGCAAAGGTCACCTGACTGCGATACCACAAGGAACCTTTGAAACAAAAGAGCTGGATCAATGCTTCGATCCTCTGTAACTTTTACAGCTTGAGCTGATGCTAATGTCTTCACTTTAGTGTTCTTTTTGTGGAAATATGAGAAGACTGGGTGTCCTTCCATTTGTTTTACTGTGTCTCTGCCTACATTGAAAAGTTCTTCAACATTGACACCCTCATCAGAATTTACCCCTGTGATAATGTTGCGCAAGGTTGCCTCATTGGAAAATGGAGAATAGTGTTCCAGCTTCGTCGCAAGTTTGTCTTAGTCTCTCATATCCCTGTCCATACGAGAAGCAGATGCCTCCTTGTGCTGTTCACTTGTTGCATATGATGTCTGACAGAATTCCTGCATGGCGTAGTTGTAGGCGGAAGATATAGGGGCAGACATTGTCCAAACGGCCCTCTGATGGTCTGACATGCCACTTCCTCTTGTTAGCCCACGGGTGCTTTTCAGCGACCGCATTAGTGTCTGCTCGATCACCAAGTCAGGACTAAAGCCAGCCCAGTATTTTTTGCTGCGTCGAATAACATGGAGTCCATTGTTGAATTTCTTAAAACACTGGAGACTTTCTACTTCCAAGATCCCTCATCTTCTGTAAGTAAAGATAAGCAGACTTCAGATAGTTAGGGTGTCCAGCAGCAGCAAATATTGGCAAACAGTCATATATAGCATGGAGATGCGTTTGCCATGACCCTGTGCGATCAGCCTTGATAAGCTCCTGTGCAACTCCCAACATTTGTTGATAGTTAATCCACAATTTGCTTGTTTTTGAGTTGTTGGATAATTCACACTTTCTTGAAGTGAGAGCATTGGAAATTCTTTCCATGCAGTCTGCTTTCAGCAGTGCATCTAAACTTATTTTACCAGTCTCTCTTTTTGAGTATACAATCTCTCCAGCTCTTTAAGTAGATCTTCAAAACTTGGATCGGCTTCAATTACCTTGGTCACAATCTGATGCGTGAGACCCTGCTTAACAAGAAGATGTCCACGAAATGCACGTTGCACAGCTTTGCCACTCATCATATGTGTTACAGCGTTTTCACCATACACTGTCTCCAGGATTTCCCTTAGTTCACTTCCATCCATAAGTGTTCCTATGGCCCCCAACAAATTCATGAAAGTATGAAAGCTCCACAATAACAAAATAACATCTCTGAGTGGACTACCATCTTGAACTTCATGTATAATCTTAGAAGCTTTCCAAAAGAGTGGCTGATCAAAGGTTACAATTGGTGGGACACTGTGCTTGAAGGCAAGAGCACATATATAGTCGAGTGCAGAGAAGATACATGTCTTATCTCCAGGGCTCATATCAATCATTGGTAGGAACAATACTGATGATTGTCCAGGGTGGAGACAGTCCTTGTGTAGCAGGTGCACCACTCCTTGCCAATTTGGTAGTGTTTGCTTGAAGCGGAGGGACATCTCCCACAATACATCAATCCTATGATCAACAACATTCAAAAGTGGCAGAGACGTGAATTTAATGCTACGAAGAGTGTTCTTTGGGAAGCGGTAATCCTTGATCTCAATCTTTGTCTGATCAACTATGTTCCAGTCAGACATCTTTCTCCTCGGGATAGTGTGACTGGTTCGTGTGCCTGGTGTTATGGCTGCTACCATCCCCATACCATGAAATGTTCCCTTTCCATCCAGGGTCACTATGTTGTGGTCAACGTTATCCGCGGCAAATAAAAGCATCATATCATGCATATCTTTGTCCTCACCTAAAACACCAGGAGCCACTGAAGAAGCGGTGTTTTCCTCAAACCTTTGCACTTCACTATACGAGGAGCAATAGACCATGGCAGACAGACTGTCTATCAAAAACCTTGATCGAAAGTGATGCTGCATTTGAACCCCCAGTCCCAGTTGTAACGGAGCTATCACTGCTATCAATTTGGGTCCCGCCTTCAGAAATGACTTGAAATTCTTTCAAATCATCAAATGTCTCCCTGCGCAATCAAATCTGGACTGGAACACACATATTATAAATAAACCATATTCTGACGTCATAGATCACGTCATGACGTCACATGTCACGTCCTGACGTCACGAATAACGTCCTGACGTTATTGATGATGCCAAGAAAAGTTTCAAAAATTATGTTGGTGCCAAGATATTTAGTTTTAGTGATAATTTTCATAATTAAAATTAATAAAAACTATTAAATTACAGACTTATGCCTAGTTTCTAGCGATTTCTTATATCGGCGGCCATCTTTTTTTATGACGTCATATTTAAACCCTTTCCGGAGATCCGATCGATGCCAACTTTTAATATGTTCTTCTCCAGACCCCATAGTTGATAAAACTGCCAAAAAACCTTTTCTTGCAATTTTTTTGGGGTAAGGTCACTTTTTTTCATACTTTGACTCTACTACTACTTCTGCCTAAGTTTCAGTTTTGCGGCATAACGATAGGCAATCACTATCATCATGAAGTTCCTTGTTATTAATACTGGTACGCCTATTTACTCATGCTACTCGTTAGACTAGGTCTTTGTACTGACACATCATTTTAAGAGCAATACATGTTATGTTAATGGAAGTAAGTCAACAAGAATATGTCAACAATGTCCTTCATTTGTATTTTTTTTGGAGGGAAGGGTAAAGGTGGGGCTAATAGCCATATACAGGGTTGGAAAGTGCCTTTGAAGTATTGCACATACGTGCAAACAGAAGGATTTCATATTGAGAATGGAATTATTAGACAAAGGCTCTACATGGTTGGTACAATATGATTGATGTTTGTGGGTGGGATGGAGGTTGCTATTGCCTAAAGTGTGTATTTTAGTATTGTCAACCTTGGCATTCCTAGCTGTTGAAGTACTATCTGGAATTCAAGGCTTAATTATAACTGCACATTTTGGAGTATATCCTAATTGAATTAAAACCAGCATTAATTCAATTACTAAGTTGCATAGGTTATATAACTACAGTACAATAAAAGGAGGGCACTGTCAGTTCCAGCTAGGTTCCAGGTTTGAAATTAAGACATGTACATCTTGCATAGGCTATATTATTACAGTACAATGAAAGAAGGGCACTGTCAGTTCCAGCTAGGTTCCAGGTTTGAAATTAAGACATGTACATGTTGCATAGGCTATATTACTACAGTACAATGAAAGGAGGGCACTGTCACTTCTAGCTAGGTTCTAGGTTTGAAATTAAGACATGTACATGTTGCATAGGCTATATTACTACATTACAATGGAAGGAGGGCACTGTCAGTTCCAGCTAGGTTTCAGGTTGAAATTAAGACATGTACATGTTGCATAGGCTATATTACTACATTACAATGGAAGGAGGGCACTGTCAGTTCCAGCTAGGTTACAGGTTTGAAATTGAGACATGTACATGTTGCATAGGCTATATTACTACAGTACAATGAAAGGAGGGCACTGTCAGTTCCAGCTAGGTTCCAGGTTTGAAATTAAGACTTGTACATGTTGCATAGGCTATATTACTACATTACAATGAAAGGAGGGCACTGTCAGTTCCAGCTAGGTTCCAGGTTTGAAATTAAGACATGTACATGTTGCATAGGCTATATTACTACAATACAATGAAAGGAGGGCACTGTCAGTTCCAGCTAGGTTACAGGTTTGAAATTAAGACATGTACATGTTGCATAGGCTATATTACTACAGTACAATGAAAGGAGGGCACTGTCAGTTCCAGCTAGGTTACAGGTTTGAAATTAAGACATGTACATGTTGCATAGGCTAATATTTACAGTACAATGAAAGAGGGCAATTGTCAGTTCAGCTAAGGTTACAGGTTTGAAATTAAAACATGTACA
>JAIGNY010002349.1:0-13465 GCA_020152595.1 Chiridota heheva
CTTTTTCACCATTTTTTTCTTTTGAAGTATTCTTTCATATACGGACTTGCTAGACCCCGGAACTAATCCTTAAAGTTACGATGAATATTCTATTCTAATGAACTGTTTCTTATCAAAAATTTCCTTTGAATGTACATTACTTTATTTTTTATTTATATTGCATGTTATGTTTATTTAGGCTTAAGGCTTAATCAATGAAATAAATTGATTTGATGATTAGAAAAGAAAATCAAACTCTTAGCTCCTGAATACAGTTCCACTCTTTTTCAATATTGGAAAATTAACTTGAAGGGTCCACTTCCTATCAGAGGTGTAGGAAGCTTACAAGGAGTGGGGGAATGACCTCTTAGGGGCATTTCCCAAGTCATATACATATGTTCCCCAAGTGTATAGATAGAATTAGTAGGCCCAAAACACAAAGTAAAAGGGGTGCTCTATTTTTAAAAGGGCACTTTTTTGATTTAAAAAAAAGTGGGTGCAAAGTCCACCAGTTCTTGCACCTTTGACAATAATGGAGGGACACTTCTCATATTCAAAAAGAACATTTTTTCATTTTCAGAAAAGAAGAGGACACCTGCCCCCAGTGCCCCTGGTTCCTATGCTTATGCTTTCTATCCAGGAACAAGTTCAACATGATAGAGGAAGATAAGACGAAGACAATTGTACAGAAACTAAACTCTTGGTTGGTTCAGAGGAACTTCCTCTGTATAGCAGATATTCACTTGGTTGGATTCGTGACCCGAGGTCATCAGACCGCATAGTAATTATGCACTGCCGGAGTGAAAAGAAAGCAATCAGCTGTGTTTACATATCATACGTACATGTAGCATGGTAGGCCTGAATTTTAACCACTTAAGGCACGAAATTGCCTTTCAAACAATGTATGATGATCGGTTCGGGATATGTGGCGTCGCTTTGTTGAGTTTTCGGTTAAAATTTATCACTGTTTTTGTTAAATTCTAAAATTTCCACGACTGACTCGAATTTTAACCACAGTATGTTGAACATGCCTACCAAGCAGGTGTACCAGTAAAAAGTACAATGTCCGATCACTGTAAAAATCGATAGAAACTTTAATTAATTGTTATTCTTAATTGCACAATCAACTAACGAAGCATCTAATAAGTGGAAATGGAGTTTACCTAACAATTTCCAATTGTAAATATTTTGTCCAACTTTGCATACCACATGCAGACAAATACGGACTTACCGTTCACTGTTATGCGTAAAGCTTTGTTTTTACTTTAGTAAATAAAGTCTTCTCCCGGAAGTGACGTGGCACCAACCAAGTGAATAGAATCTTAAAGGTATGTGGACATGTAGAGATTTCATATAAAGGGGCTTAACATTCTAAGCAGGAAAATCTTGTTAAAACAGCATTTGTAGTTAACAAGTTCATTAAGAATGTTGGCCTTAATCCCTTCCAACCCGACACTCTCGATTTTCTTAAAATCAGATATAATCCACACCATTTAACCTAAAGACTCTTCACAATTCATTGACTAGCAACCAGCGCAGTATTGTTACACCATACACAAGACAGGGGCTATCTATACCTTCTTCATTAAAAGCATCTTCATAGTCTATTCACAGCTCACTTGTTAGCAAGCAGCTACTGTTGCACTGTACACAATAGGTCATTCGTCTGGGGCTCAAGCCACACAACTGCTGTTCAGTGAAGCAAATCAGATTAGTCCTTGGCTGAGCCTAAATTTAAATATACATTCTATGCTTGGGGGACTTTGTGCAAAAGCCATGAATAATTGATGGACCATTCCTCCTAAAGATGCTTATTTCCTCATGTATAGCAAATTAAATTTTGAAGAAATTTTCAGCATGTGCAAAAGTTATGATGTATAGACAAGAACACAGCTCAAAATCTGTAATCTTATCCTTTTTATTTCTCTCCTAGATTTCAGAAACAACACATGATCAAATTGCATTTACTGCTAGATATAGGTCATGGCTTTAGCAAAATTCCATTTCCTTTGCAATATAACCAACTTCCTCTCATACAATTTTAGGAAAGGTTTGACAGGGTTGAAAAATAATAACAATAAATAACAGACCTCCGTGCTGTAGTGCTTTGTCCTAACACCTGCATGCCCCATGTTCGTATCCCGGTGAGTCTGCAACCAGTGAGTTCACAACTGGTTATCAAAGGCCGTGGCCATCTTGATATAATTCCAGCACTGGATGCTTTTGGGACGTTAAAACTTGCTATGCTATGCTATACTAACATAAGCAACAGCCATGGTGTCCTTGTTGTGATATCACAAAATATTAATTCGCTATTTAAATTTCAAAATGCTGTAAATTGTTAACAGATTTTGATTTTGCTGTCTTCATGAATTTTAGTATATTTTAGGCCATTTTAGGCCATGTTGTTGCTACCTGTCAATATACCTTTTACAGATATCACAAGTTTGTATATTGCAAAGTTTAAATGTGCCATTCTCTTTCTACACAATTGAAAATATATTTTATTTAAAATTGACTCAACTAACTTAAATAAAAATAACAAATAACTTCAAACAGTACTCTATAAGGGTGTTTCAGCTGATGTCATGAAGTCACGTGACTTTGTTTACATCGCCATTTTGTCGGGCGAGAACGATCGTCTGCTGTACACTTATTTAGAGACTTACAAACGCTTGCATGTTGTTATATAAGATATTTTTGTATGATAATTATGCCAGAATCTTGCTGTGCCATTGGTTGCACTGATAGATGTGTGCCGGGGAATAAAAAGACGTTTTCTACTTCCATCTGATCCTGATCGACGTTTGAAGTGGGTCTCTGCTGTACAACGCAACGTCTTTCAACTTTCGGTTCACACTAGGATTTCCAGTGAGCACTTTATGCAAGGTATGTATGTAGTCTGCGTATAACGAACAATCAGATGGCGTTCACATAAATGTTACTCTTCGTATACCCGGTAAATATATAAAACATTAGGAAAATATGAATTAAAATCGCTGCCGCGAACAAAAACAATAAAATTCGCTGAACTGGTAGGTAGGTTAGCAGGCAGTATGTTTTTTGTATGTGTGATGTGACTGAGCTATATGAAAACGCATGAAACGCACTGACGCCGCTGCCCGGCAAAATGGCTTACAGATGAGTTTGAGTCATGTGATAAAATCCCTTTATGGGTTATTAACTAGATATTGTTGTTCTGATTTGGTTGTATACCCAAGATTTGAATATCCTCAAGGTTTATGACATTTATAAGCAACAAATGGAAATGTTTATGTTTAAAATAAATCATTAGTTGTAAACGTCTACGTTCTGTAATTTATTTCAACCAAACAAAAGCATTCGTAGCCACTTTACCAGATACTCTGATAATTATCATTAATTCAGCTTTAATACCATTGCCAACAAAAATCATTTGTCTATTTGATAGATCCTCTGAACATCACCTAAATCTCTTTAATAACGAAAAAACTATAAAAAAAATTGTTACCAAATATTAAATCTGGGTACTGCTGTGTAGCGGGTGAGTAAGGGTGTGGGAGAGTCCGGATTAGGGGTGGGTTATGTGGGTGGGGGAGATTGTAGCGTATATATTTAGGTTGTAAAATTGTAATTTTTGACTTTGTTTAGTAGCTTAGTGTTTTTTGTTATCATTTTCTTTACATTTTGTAAAGGTGGCCTGCTTGCCCAAGCTCTTGCTTTGTTAGGCTTTCTCCACTTACTCTTTATTATGTAAATAATTTGTATATTGTTAAAGAATGTAAAAAATAAATGAATCAATTAATTTAAAGCTGCAAAAAAAAAAAATATCAGAAAATTAACAAAAAACTTCTAAAGATTGTAAGTTTGTGATATCACTTCTACTTTGACCTTTCATTTTTCACAAATTTGTGGAAGATGTCAACTTTAAATTTCTGATTTTTTGAAATAATTTCGTTACAATGATCCTCTTTCGTATGAATTTGCATTAACTCACTTCAACACTACACTTGCTATGCAATAAGAATTCTGAAGCTACTGTTTTAAAATGTTTCTAAATAATTCCTTGTACTCTTTCTTGATATCAAACGTATATAATTTGAAATTCAAGGGTTTCCTGCAATCTTGCATATTTACGATTAACCTAGCACTCACCTTCATAACCTCTTGGACAATCACACTCAAATCTTCCTATCAAATTTCGACACACTTTGCCATGTGGACAGGGTGTTGCTGCACATTCATCGATATCAGTCTCACAATTCTTTCCCGTGTATCCCGGAAGACAATCACAAACATAGTCTGTAGTCCCAGATACAACGCTGCAGTTGGCTCCATTTTTGCAGATGCCATCGTTGCATATTGTTCTCTCTGTTTCACATCGTAAATCTTGGGGAGAAAGGTCATAATTACATTTCTGGCATGTCTCAAGGGTACATGACCCAATGAAGTACCTTCAATAGCCACAGTTCTGGCGGATATAACCGTAGGAAACATAGGAATTCACGCGAATACTTATAGTAAAAAAGAAAACCAATAACAATAATGATAATTGTAATTTTTGATATATTTTTATGTATATATATAAAATAAAAATTTTTTGGGGGAGGGGCGGGAAGAGGTATTTATTGAGGTAACAGTATATGTGGTAAAAAGGTTTTGGCGACAATGTTTTCGATTCACTGGCATTGCTCTATGAATGTTCCCCATGTTCCCCCACGTAACTGTGCAATGAATATAACATTAAATATCGAAAGAGGGGGCGTGTGGTAAAAAGAGCATATAAAGATGTATTTACTAGATTAGTATCATTTCCGTTACAATTTTTGTGATAAGATTTTTGACACATTTATTCAACAACGTGGGAAATTTTAATCAATTCCAACTCTCATTAAATGAATTTAAGTTGAGTACCTTTAACTAAGTAAATGCAGATTTCTGTACACTTGAATGGAGGGGCAGGGATAGTTTGCAATCAATGGACTGAACCTGCAAGGAATCTCATGCTCCAATATGTACATTATCTTCAATCATTTAAATCAGAAAAACCTGTATAACCAGAACCAAAGGTTTTGTGGTTCCGATGCTTTTTTCATATGCTGATTGATTTGTAAGTTTTGTATCAACTGTCATGTCATTGCATATCATGAAAATTGTATTATTTGTTCCATGATATTCATTCATAAGCCACACCCACCATGCAGATCAATAAAAAGGTTGACAACATTAGCATTTGCACAATAACTAACAACATTATCATAACAAGTATGATGCAAAAACGGTTGCTCATTTATTCTATTTCTAGATTTTTCAGTAAGCTCTGCGTACTCATTAATATTTATGACATCACTACCACAACAACAGAAAATATGTACAGACCATAACCCATCTGTGTACCATATATGGCATAAATCTGATATACCGTTCATGAGATATGGTGTTTATATCATTTAGCACTTTCACATATGATTAAGCCACGCCCAACATGTATATTAATGACATCTGTTGGTAACATAATCACACAATAACCAACAATATTATAATGCTCAGTATTATGCAAACGGACTAAGAGTTGCTCACTTATCACTTTTTGAAATTTTCACTTTAGGCCCCTCCCACCTATTAATATGCATGGCATCACCACCAAAAATAACAGGGTACATCTATAGACCATAGGCTATTTGTGTACCACACATGACATGAATCCAGTTCATAGTTCTTGAGATATCATGTTTATAAGCTTTTTGTTTACAAAATCATATTAAGCCCCGCCCACTAAGCATATTAATGAAAGTCAACGTTTTTATACCATGAACATGTACACACTAGCTAACATCATTATTAGACCATATATGAAACAAAACAGACACGTGCTTGTTATCAACAATCAAATATAAGCATTTCCAGATTTTTACAATAAGCCCTGCCTACTCATTACCATGCATGACATCACCACCAAAAACGACAGGGTACATCTATGGACCATGGGCTATCTGTGTCCCAAATACAACGTGAATCCAGTTTACCATTCTTGAGATACTGTGTTTACAAACTCTTTTCAGTAAAATCATATTAAGCCCTGCCTACATGTATTAATGAAATTCAACATTTTTACACAATGAACATGTACACACTAACTAACATCATAATTATTGTACCAAATATGAAACAAAACAGACATGCAGTTGTTAAAATATGAGCATTTCCAGATTTGTACATGTAGCCCCACCTACTCTTTAATAGGTAACATCATCACCAAAATCAATAAGGCGCATCTACGGACCATGGGCTATCTGTGTACCAAATATGACGTGAATCCAGTTTACCATTCTTGAGATACTGTGTTTACAAGCTCTTTTCAGCAAAATCATATGAAAGTCAACATTTTTACACAATGAACATGTACACACCAGCTAACATCATAATTGTACCAAATATGGAACAAAACAGACATGCACTTGTTAAAATATGAGCATTTCCAGATTTTTACATTAAGCCCAGCCTACTCATTAATATGTATGACATCACCATCAAAAACAGTGGGTCACATCTACGGACCATGGGCTATTTGTGTCCCACATTTGATATTAATCTAGTGTACCCTTCTGGAGATAACCTTTTTACTAGCTGGCCGTGACCAACACACACACACCCATACACACATGCACACACACACACACACACACACCATCATGACCGCATGTTCTGATGCTGTCGCATCAGAACCAAAAATGGCCACCCTTATCGGCAGTAGCCCAGTGGTTAGGGCGTCTACACAAAAGGTACCGGGATCGAATCTCAGTCAGGGCGCTGTGCTGTGTCCTTGAGCAAGACATTTTCTCCCATTTGCTCCAATCACTCAGCACTTAAATGAGTACCAGTTTCTGCTTAGCACCATGGAAACCGGGAATAAGCTTCATGGAAACCGGGTATAAGCACCATGGAAACCAGGTATAAGCACCATGGAAACCGAGCATAAGCACCATGAACACCGGGTGTAAGCACCATGGACACCGGGTGTAAGCACCATATAAACCAAGTGTAAGCACCATGGAAACCGGGTGTAAGCACCATGGAAACCGAGTACAAGCACCATGAAAACCGGGTACAAGCACCATGGAAACAGGGGACAAGCACCATGGAAACCGGGTACAAGCACCATGGAAACCTATGGAAACCGGGATGGAAACCGGGTATAAGCACTATGGAAACCGGATATAAGCACCATGGAAACCGGGTATAAGCACCATGGAAACCGGATATAAGCACCATGGAAACCGGGTATAAGCACCATGGAAACCGGGTATAAGCACCATGGAAACCGCGTACTGCACCATGGAAACCGGGTATAAGCATTATGGCACCATGGAAACCGGGTATAAGCACCATGGAAACCGGATATAAGCACCATGGAAACCGGGTATAAGCACCATGGAAACCATTTATAAGCACCATGGAAACTGGGTATAAGCGCTATGGAAACCGGGTATAAGCACCAGCTCTATAAACCCTTGAGGCTTGATGTGATTTAACTTTACTATCAGCTAAGCAACTAAACTTGATCTCGAGTACATTTTGGTTTTTGGCATCAGGTTGACAAATAATTTCAAAATTCCGCCTGAATAAATATCGATGTCCATAAGAAGGCCACAAAGGTACAATCTCAAAACTGATGGGATGAATTCTCATGTTGAGAGCAACCCCCTAGGGTTCATGCTGTCACCAAACCCCCAGTTACACCCTTTCAGGTTGTTAATAAGGTAATTGTAGGAAACCCTCCATGAGTGATTCCACAAGCAGTTGTCAAAATAACGGCAGTTGACAGATACTCACAAACCTTTGTTCATCTTTAAAAAACTTATCTTTAAAATTTAGTAAAAGAATGGACAGAAAATATTCGACTAACTTACCTACATATCCCAATGGACAGATGCAGAGAACATCCGATCCGATATCTATACAAAGTCCACCATTTAAGCAGGGTGAATCTGCACACAGGTCTATGTCATTCTCGCAATGGTCACCCTCGTATCCCATCATGCAACTGCACTCAAATGAACCCGGTAAATTCTGACAGGAGCCTGCATTCTGACATGGCTGGTACCGACATTCGTCTTTGTCCACTGAACAATCTCGACCACAAAAACCTTTCAAAAACAGAAACTTTTATGGAACCAAGTATCAACAAAGAATGCATTCTCATTATTATCGTTTACAAACATTTATTCAAGTTTGCTCACTTTTACAACAGAAATGAAAAATATGTAATGAATTACCAGCAGTGTGTCCAGTTTGAGTAGACAGGAGTAGAAGTGATCGAGTGTATACGCAAAAAAGTGGCTATGGTTTAATTAGTCAATTAGGTAAATAAAGCCAGTGGGTGGTGTCAGGATTTTGATACAAGTGGGCAAGGGAGGGCAACTTTGTCTCATGGGGGGCAAAAGCCTATAGATCAAACAAAATATGTGGCTATACAAAATTTTCTGGGGTAAGTGGGGAACAATCTCGTGAGGGCAAAGACCTCCTTGCCCTCCGTAGCATCGCCACTGCATGTGTGAAGTGTGGGTGCCACCTCTTAATATTTCACAACAGCCAAGCCAAATGTTTATCTGATATGGACAGAGAAGGCTATTATAATATTTTCCCAAAGAATTGTTTTCTTGTGCATTCCCATTGGATATACTGCTGTACATGATAGGATATCAGATATCATTGTATTGAGGACGAAGTTCATTTTCTTGTAGTTTTTTCTGCTTATAAAAGTCTACAGGAAAAGTGTATCTCACCTTACTCCATCGTTTATCCTTCTATTGATAAATTAGTTTCGCTCATGTGTTCTAACAATTCTACTGTTATGAACAATTTAGGTAAATTTAGTTTCCTCTTATTTACTAGAGACGCCAAGAAATTCAAGAATTTGTGTGATTGTCTCTATCATTGTTATGAACTAGAGCAATAAGTTTGTGTATAAATTTTGTACCAAGGGCCGGAGGCCTGAAGTTTTTGCTGAATGAATAAATGAAATGATATCAGATATCATGACAAGAGCGATATAGGAGAACAAATGGTATCAGATATCATGACAAGAGCGATATAGGAGAACAAATGATATCAGATATCATGACAAGAGCGATATAGGAGAACACATAAAGAAAAAAAAAGGTTGGATGTTTGCCCTCCATTATAGATCAATTAACTACAGTATTAAATGCTTCTACAAATGTATACTAGCTTTAAAACAAAAACTTTCACCTGAATCAAGACAGAAAAATGATACCTAGTATATTGTGAAATTACTAAAAGTGTATTAATCCGGGAAGTTCATTTCTAAATGGCACTTCCCTGTTTAAATCTTCTTGTTAAATGTAATTTGGAATTAAGAATCTTTATTTCATGGCGAGAAATTTCCAAATGTTGGACCTATTTATGTTTGTTGTGATACTGCTAATCTATAGTAAGGCAGACACAGCTTATCAGAATATTGCTTTTCCTTATATGATTTTCTTTTTTTAGGGGGAGGGGAGAAAATATTTTCGAGAAATGGAGTCAAATGTGCCAAGAGGGTGTTATAAACTAAGGTGCTTCAGTTAGGACAGAGAGAAAGAGAGGGAGAGAGGAAAGAACGGAGAAAAGGTGAATAGGGAAACGAAGTTAAAGGATTAGTTCAGTGGTCAAGCAAGTCCATTTTATATGAAAGAAGACTTTAAAAGAAACAAAATGGTGAAGAAACCTTTTAAAAATCTTATTCCATTAAGGAGATATTTAAAGGATTAGTTCAGGGGTCAAGCAAGTCCATCTTATATGAAAAAAGACTTCAAAAGAAACAAAATGGGAAAGAAAGCAATTAAAAATCCTTTTCTATTAAGGAGATATTTAAAGGATTAGTTTAGGGATCAAGCAAGTTCATCTTATATGAAAAAAGACTTCAAAAGAAACAAAATGGGAAAGAAAGCAATTAAAAATCCTTTTCCATTAAGGAGATATTTAAAGGATTAGTTTAGGGATCAAGCAAGTTCATCTTACATAAAAGAAGACTTCCAAAGTAACAAAATGGTGAAGAAAGCATTCAAAAATCTTATTCCATTAAGGAGATATTTAAAGGATTAGTTCAGGTGTCAAGCAAGTCCATCTTATATGAAAGAAGACTTCAAAAGAAACAAAATGGTGAAGAAAGCATTCAAAAATCTTATTCCGTTAAGGAGATACTCAAGTTTAAAGTTTAGTATTATTTGTGTAGAAACGATTGAAATCAAGACTAGTTGTGATGTCATAGCCTCAGATTCCTCAAAGTCTTTATGTATTCTATCATATTTTGTCCTGCAATTTTGTGGCTTAAAAACCATGGGATATGTCAAAACTGAATAGTAAAACTGAATCTAGGAAGGGTATTTTTTTTATAATATTCCACCTGAAGAAAGTTTGAGAGAAACTAATTTAAATAGTGAAACAATTCAATAAGCTTTCTTTAAAATACATACAGGACTTTGAAGAATCTGAGGCTTTGACATCACAACTAACCTGATTTCAGTCGTTTCTACAGAAATTATACCAAACTTTAAACTTGAACATTTCTTAACGGAATAAGGTTTTGCGATGCTTTCTTCACTATTTACTTTCTTTTGAAGTCCTCTTTTATATACATGTTCAGTAAGATGGACATGCCTGACCACTAAACTTATCCTTTAAGGTAATAATAGGAAGGTGAAGAAGGTAAGACAGAGATGGGAAGGAGAGGGAAGTTTAGATCAGATAAAAAAATTGTAATACCCAATGATCAACCCCTTTACTTAAATAATTTTCACGAAGTGAACACTGTTTGATTAAGAAAACAACAACAAAAAGTGTTATTTAAAGTAGATGGGGGAACCCTACACCTCACCAGATCTCTTTTTCACAAATGTGTGGATATTTTTACTCACAAAAATCAGCTACCAGGAAACTTAGACATCTTTAATTTCATAGTTTATTGTCTTTTTCTATCTTCTTTGGGGAGGGGCATTAATTAAAAATAAGAATTAACGCAAAAAGCTTTTCCTGTGAACACAGACTTCAAGATAACTCTGAATCGACAGTAAATATAGGCCATCTTTGATTTCACAATTGATTTTCTTTCTTTAGAGGGTAGGGGAGGGAGGAATATTTTCAAAATAAGACTTTTATGGATACAAGAACATTCAAACTAAAGGAGCTTTTTCTGCAAACACAGACTTAAGATAACCCAGTATCATCTGTGGGTTAAATACCTGAGGTATACATAGCTGGGTTATATAATGGGCTTAAAGTATAAAGATTTTAACCTTTTGGACATAGACAGCGATATTGATTCCCATTGTTTTCACATGTAGATCCATTCTGACATGGCTCTACATCACATGGTAGGTTTTTCTCTTCACACATTGGTCCACCAAAATCCCTTGAGCAATGGCATCTGTAACTATTCAGTAGATCTTCACACTGACCGTCATTCAGACATGGTTGGCCAGCACAGTTGTCTTCATTTATGCTGCAATCTGACCCTGAAAACAATCAAATAATAAGGGTGTTAGAGTATGAAATGACTATTTTCTATACGATAAAACATGTAACCAGTTGATCGAAGCAGTGGTGGCGCTACAGGTGCATGAGGGGGGAATTTCCCCCAAACGAGATCGCTCTCCCCTGCCCCTACTTGCCCCCATACATTTTAAAAGTGACATTTTGATGAGGCTTTTCCCCCCATAAGACCAAATTCCCCCTCTTTCCACCCACCCCATGACCAAAATCCTGGCACCACCACTGATTCCTGATTACCCCAAATAACCATTTGGATCACTTCAGCATTCTTAGGTCTAAAGTGAAAGATGATTGATGAGAAGAAAAGAAAGCACATAAAGAATTAACATTATTTTAGTCGTTATTTGTCTCAAAATATTCATAAATGTCTTTTAGTTGTAAAAGAAGCTTAAAACAAATAATGAAAAACAATTTTCATGTACTAGTTTCATAAATGCTAAAAGTTCCTTCTATTTGTTTCATCTGCACATGATAATGAACAGCGACACTAAAAATGATGAATAAGATATTGTTGTTGTTAATACATTTAACAGCTTCCCATACTACTGCACTATCAAAAACATACTGTAAAATTGCAAACCAATTTGAAAGTTTTCAAGATTTTTAATGAGATTTCTGAATAATTTAGTTGCCAATATGTGTAACTAGGTTTTATTTATAATGCAACACCAATAGGGCAACAGTAAACGCTGAGACAGTGACCATTGTAAATGCGGAATATCTTACAAGATTTTCATACACAATACTAAAAAAGGTGTATCCTTTTCTGAGCCTTGAAGGTACATAACAACCATGCTTATCCCTGACTTAAGAGAATTCAAAAGGATGAAACTCCTAGGCCATTGCAGGTTAGCCCACACAGTAACAACAGTAATCATTTGAGGAGATGAGTAAACTGAAGCAAGTCGCATCAAGTGTAAAACTCAAGGATAACATACAGGATGTGTGCTTGGAATTGAACCTTTTCAATACAAGATTTACCCGTTATTAAGTGTAAGCCACTGCGATGCCATATTCTTAAATTATATTTTGCGTATATCAATAAGTCTTCAAGTTAAATTATGTCAACATTAATTGACTGGCAAAGATGTGCAGGATTGGTGGGCAGTGACAGTACAGGATTGGTGGAGCAGTGACAGAGAGGATTTAAACTTTCAAGTCTTTTCTCTGCAAGCAAAACAAACTATTGGGTATCCAGTGCCGCGAAAAAGGGAGGGGGCACGTTGCTCAGGAGCCCTCCAATGTAGTAAAATTATCACAACGGTAGGGGCAAAAATCAATGTCAATGGTGAAAATGGTATAGGTCTAATCGGGCTAAAAGCAATTCTTTCAGTTACCATACGGGTATACTCATTTTGAAATTCTTACCAATATATCCCAATGGACAAATACACTGGTATCCATTGATGAGATCCAAACAACTTCCATCGTTGAAACACGGAGAAGACAAACACTCATCCATATCATGCTCGCAACGATTGCCTTCAAAACCAGCGGGACAAAAACAAATGAATCCAGATACCAGGTCCTGGCACCTTCCATTATTCGAACAGGGTAGGAGGCACAACTTGAAGTTTCTTGAAATCACAAAAAGAAAGAATTTATGTTAATTTTCATCATTGTAATGACATAAAAACAAAAATATTCCACATCATCAGAGAATTTGTAACTTATGTTCCATATTAAAATCATATTTGATGGTGAGTTTCATTTCATTTTTACATTATACATTAGACAATAGAAATCACATGATATAAGGGAGATTCTATGAACATATCCCACTAATGACATGGACAAATTTGCTTGGACCTCTAGCTGTGTGCCGAGATTTATATCATACTAACAAGTATTTGTTGTATTTCCAAAACATTTCAGTACATTTTTACAATCTTTCTAAGTTCAGCTGTACAGTAAACGTATATAAGATGTATGGTGCATTGTGGGTAATGTTGCT
>JAIGNY010002350.1:0-16350 GCA_020152595.1 Chiridota heheva
TTAACTGATTATGTATTTCATCATATACATATATATATATATATATACATATATATATATATATATATATATATATGTATATATATATAGATATATATATATATATATATATATATATATATATATATATATATATATATATTTATATATATATATATATATATATATATATGTATATATATATATATATATATATATATATATATATATATATATATATATATATATATATATATATATACATATATATATATATATATATATATATATATATATATATATATATATATATATATATATATATATATATCACAATTATAGTTAATCACTTGCAGCAGTAAAGTGCCTGATACTGAAGTAGAGCAAAAATATTACATTGAATGCAAGTTATACTATACTGCCATGCTTGCTACCCTGGGTTTTACGCCACACAAGTTCAGTGCAGCGATCTTCAGGCAAGTGAATGATCCAAATGTACTAGACAGACAAAAAGCTATTTATTCTTCAATCGTGTACGGTTCGTTGGCTTGCAGTTGCCATGGCGAGACAGCGAAATTAGTTCTGAACTTCTATTGATCCGGTCTCTTTTCATGCGTAGTATCTCCAGCTTTTCTTCTATACACAGATTACACTAAAAGACCACAACAAGAACTTCACTTACAACCCAACATACAGATTGATAAACCCGACAAAACCCGAAATGGGCCGAGTGAATAAACAAATTCTTGACCGAATAAACACAGGCATCAGAACAAAAACAAATGTAAACCAGTAGAGAAATACCGCCTCTGTACTCAAATGGTTCAACGGCCTGAAAAATAAAGACAATCTCACATTCCTGCTATTCGACGTAGTCGACGTTTACCCTTCTATCTCAGAGAAGCTGCTGACCAAATGTTTTACATGGGCCAAGCAATACAGAAGAATCCGCGATATCGAATACGACACCATATTACATTGAGGAAGATCGCAACTGTACGACAGTCAGGGCACCCCCTGGTTGAAAAGAGAGGCTAAGAAGGAGTTCGACGTTGCAATTGGGGCGTTTGACGAAGCAGAAATATGTGAATTGGTAGGTCTCTTTATTTTAAACGAGCTGAATAGCAAACTTGCCGTAACCAGCGTTGGGTTATACAGAGATGACGGGCTCGCCGCCATGGAAAGCCATTCAGGAAGTAAAGCCGACCGAACCAGAAAGGAACTCATCAAAATATTCCAATCTTGCGGGCTCAAAATAACGGTCGAAACAAACCTGAAATCGGCCAACTTCCTTGACATACACCTAAACCTAGCCAATGGAAAGCACCAACCCTATAGAAAACTCAACAATGAACCACTGAACATAAATGTAAACTCGAACCACCCACCAACCGTAATCAATCACATCCCTTCCGCAATAGAAAAAAGGATATCTATGTTATCTTCAAACCAGGACTGTTCAATGAGAAAGAACCAGCATACAACACTGCATTAAAAAGTAGCGGTTACGAGGAAACCATCTCCTACGCCCAAAATAAGGAGGAAGAAACGGAACTACCCAAGCGGAACAGAGGAAACCGCGGTAGGAACACGACCTGGTTCAACACACCCTACAACAGAAATGTCAAAACTAATGTGGGGGCAAAATTTCTCAAAATGGTAGATAAACACTTCCCACCTGGAGCCAAGTTGCGGAAAATATTCAACAGAAACACACTAAAAGTAAGTTATAGCTGCATGAAGAACATAAATTTGATCACTAAATCTCATAACGCCAAAATCATTAAAAAAAAAAAAAAAAAAAAACCCAGAAAAACTTGTAACTACAGGGACAAAATTTCTTGCCTCCTACGCGGGAAATGCCTCGTGAGCGCCGTTGTATCCAAGGCCGCAGTCACTTCCGGCAGCGATAACAGTACCAGGTCATACATTTGACTCGCCAAACATGGATGTTGGTTGTATGATAACAGTGAGTGAATTAAGATGGGGTACCAGGATGCTCGGTGAGGACGAAGTGTTTACGAAGTTTTTTCATGTTTACTAATTCAAAAAGAAAAAAAAAGGTTTATTAAAAAATAACTGCTTATCTTAATTTAGAAGTCGCCAACCACGCTGGAAGATTGACATACCGCTGCATTACTATTTTTTCCGTCACAAAGTTGCATTACTCCTTCTCCTTGTTAGAAGAACAAGAGAGAAAAACTATGACAATTTTGCAAGTTCACGTTTTGAAATACAATGAATGAAATAAATGGCCTCAAACTATATTTACAAAACTATACAATAACCGCTTTTACGTCATAAGAGTTCATCCCACTTTGCTGACTTTTGCTCCAATAGCTTTGGCTGGTAATCATCCTGTCTCCTATGTGTAGGTAAAACTAATATATCACTTCTTTTGCAGATTTTTCTTTCAGGGATGAAAAGGAAATTTAAAGGGTTCAACAACTTCAATAATTCCTTATTTGTTATGGTATTAGTTATTTTAAAAGGTAATTAAAAGTTTACATTGCTAACTGTCGTTTTCATTTTCATTGATTTCTTTAATTGTTGAAAGCAGTTTTCTACATTTTGGATGAGTTCGTTTTAAAACACATACACCACATTAATTTTATTGAACATCATCGACATATAATTCAATTTAATTGGATGAGGAAAACCTAACAGATTTTCAATTTCATATGAAGTAGTAAAGTCAAACCCAATCGACGAAGAGATCTCGTTGCAGCATTGTGAATGCAATTCAACAACATGACGTTATTTGCTACATGCTGACTTTTCAGAACAATAATGAATTTCCATTAGTAATTATTTGCATTCTTCAGTTATACTTTTATATATTTGATCCGTGTTTGGAACATAGGACAGTTTAATTGTTTCAATAACTGATACAATTAAGTATGTGTTGTATGTCACGATTCTTGGGCCGAATAAAGTCTAACCTGTTTGTCCAAAAATCTGAACTTTATTCTATATCTTTATGTATTCTTCTATATGAATTTTGTATTTTAAGAGTGGTACCAGAAGAAATCTGTAGCACACACACACACACACACACACACACACATATATATATATAAATATGTGTGTGTGTGTGTGTGTTGTGTGTGTGTGAGTAGTGAGAGGTTTGTCAGGTAGTGATTAATCAGAGCCAGTATTCCTAATTTCTCATGAATATTCATAGAATATGCAAATTAGGCGGAAAACTGGCTCCTGATTGGTCACTACCTGGATAGGCTCCTCGTGATTTTATCACACGACCGAAGGTCGTCAAAATAAGCATACAATAATAAATTAGGTGGAATACTGGCTCCTGATTGGTCACTACCTGGATAGGTTCTCCATGATTTTTACCACACGATCGAAGGGCGTCAAATCTTTTTGGAGGGAAAACAATAAACACAAACACATTGTCATAGTTCAATTTTCTCTTTCTTATATTTGTGGTGGCTCTTATAAGAGTCTTTGGGTTCTTTATCGATCGGTCGATCGACCTGCTACTGTTCTCCTCCCGTAGTCCATCGATGCCCATCGGTTGCTTTGCTCCTCAGCATTTCTCTATGCGTTTCTCGATGCCTCATCACGTTGGCTCGGTACATTCCTCTTTTCCAAGGTGGCTTGGCCATGTATCTTTTCCTCTTCTGGGCTTTTACCTTGTAGTGGTCGAGAAATTTACGATATACTGGACTTCTACAAGCGCGATAACACAGACGAGCCTTGGAGAAGCGTGCTTTCCCCCACTTACTCTCTCTCATTGTAAAGTTCTGAGGGTGATCTGGTCTTTGATTCAGGTATCTTGGCGGTGTTCTGACGGCCGATGTTTTTTGTACTCTGTTGTCTAATTTGTGTGCCAAACCGAACCGGTAGTAAGCTCTGATGGGATCTCCCTCCTGTGTTAACATTCTCCTTGTAAACCCGTTAGGGAAAACAACCGTGGATATTGGCGATAATGGCAAGTATTGAGGCATGATGTGTTCGCTCTGAAACTCGGAACGAAGATGCCACCGACGGTGGAAGAAATACTTCGAGAAATCTACGATCCGTCGCATCCCGCTGGCTTCGCAGGAGTCGACAGCGTGTACGCCGCGGCCAAGAAACGGTTTCCGAATCTGAAACGAACGGCGGTACGAACATGGCTTGAAAAACAAGACACGTACACTTTGCACAAAACTTCGAGACATAAATACAACAGAAACAGAGTCATCGTAAATGGTATCGACGATCAATGGCAGGCCGATCTCGTAGATCTCAGTGCTTACGCACGGTTTAACAAAGGAACAAAATGGTTGCTGACATGTATAGACGTATTTTCCAAATTCGCATGGGCAATACCACTCAAAAACAAATTAGGAGCATCGCTTTTGACTGCATTCAAAAAGTTGTTCAAAGATTCAGGGCGTTTACCGCGGAAGCTACAGACAGACAAAGGAACCGAATTCTATAATCGTCAAGTACAGACCTATTTGAAAAAAACAAGGTGTAAAGCTCTTCTCAACGGAAAACGAAACCAAAGCCAGTGTGGTGGAAAGATTCAACCGTACACTCAAAACTCGAATGTGGCGTTACTTCACCGCAAACAGCACTCACAAATACGTCGACTTACTACCCAAACTTCTTGTCGCCTACAACGGTGCTCGCCATCGCAGTATCAGACGTGCTCCGGAAGATGTCCACGAGCGTAACGAATTGGAGGTCTGGGAAGCTTTATACGGTAAAACGTCAAAGAAGAAGAAGAAGAAAGGTGTAACCTTACAAATAGGAGACGTCGTTCGTTTGAGCATGGTCACACGACCGTTTCGCAAAGGCTATATGCCACGATGGACCGAAGAAGTATTTGTAATTGACCAAGTGATCCGTCGTCAACCCGTCGTGTATGCGGTTAAAGATCTCGAAGGAGAAGAAGTGGCCGGTACCTTTTATCGAGAGGAATTACAAAAGATCGGTAAAAAGGAAATAGACGCGGTTTATAAAATCGAGAAGATTCTTCAATCACGAAAACGTAAAGATGGAACGAAAGAATATCTGGTAAAATGGTACGGTTACCCTTTCGAAATTCAACAGTTGGGTCACCGATGTTGTTAAATTATAAAGTCGTTTGACAACACCTTCATTCGACTGCGAGACGTTACAATGGCTAAATCGTTTTACATGACGCTTCCTAGCAATGGGTCAATGAATGTGTGTTCCGAAAACACAGTGACGGAATTTCGAAACATTCTTTCGAGACCTCTACATCTCGATGGCGTATGGGAAGTCGGTTTAGCGAGTTTCAGCTACCCTAAATCGTGGTACCAGATTTGTGCTGAAACGAGTGAATTTTTTTGGAGAAACGCAGACCAAGAGGAATTGCATAAGATCGAGTTGGAACCGTTGAGAAAAGTGAATAGCACTACCATTGGACAGAAAATGTATTTACCTGAAAACGATCGAGGGTTGCTGAACTTTGATGGGGAGGATTATAACGGACGTTTGAAGATGCATGCAAAGGAGGAACGAGTCGTAATACTCAAAGGAAAAATATGTCAGAGTTTCGGATGTGACGATGAGTGCGTGGTCACCAGCGACTGGTGGTATGGTGAACAACCGTGGAAATCGGAGAACATCGAATACCTGTTTGTCTACACCGATATCATTGCTCCTCAAACCGTAGGCGATCAAGAAGTACCTTTGCTGGAACAATTCGGAGTTTCGGCATTAGACGTTGGAGGTCAAGCCGTAGAGAATACACCGTCGATCATCGCCTACTATCCCGTTAACCGAAACCCTATCGGTTCTATTCAAATCGTTATCCGCGACGGAACGGGGCAAAAATTACCATTCACGACAGGGAGATCGATCGTCAGACTGCATTTTTGTCAACAACGTTCCTTGTAGGGGAGATATATTGCTACCGTCGACGTCGTACTTTTCATTATCGTTCGAGACGTTACCATGGCTAAATCGTTTTACGTTACGCTGCCGAGCAATGGCTCCATGAGCGTGTATCCAGAAAACACAGTGACGGGATTTCAAAACATTCTTTCGAGACCAATACATCTCAAAGGCACATGGGAAGTCGGATTAGCGAGTTTCAGCTACCCTTATTCGTGGTACCAAATCTGTAACGAGACGAGTCAATGTTCTTATCGGGCGGCAAACACGAGAAATGAGGTGAAGGTGCCCTTACAGTCCTTGAGAGAAGTGACTTTTGCATCGCTTTTCGCAAAAAATTACTTGCCTAATTCATACCGAAATATGCTCAACGTCATACGGACACCCACTTACAACGGACATGTGAGAATGAAAGCAAACAGTGGACACGTTGTAACACTCCATGGAAAAATATGTCAAAGTTTTGGATGTGAGGATCCTTGTGTTTTTACACAGAATGTGATGACCACTCATTATCCTTGGAAGACGGAGAATATCGAACACCTGTTTCTGTACACCGACATCATCACTCCTCAAAACGTAGGTGATCAAGAAGTGCCGTTGTTACAACATTTTGGAGTGCCGTTATCAAAATTATGGGGTCAGTCCATCGATGTGGCGCCACCGATCATTGCCTACTATCCAGTTAACCGAAATCCTATCGATTCGATCGAAATTGTTATCCGCAACGGAACGGGGAAAAATACCATTCACGACAGGGAGATCGATCGTTAGGCTGCATTTTCGTCAACAACGTTCCTTGTAGATATATAATGTTGCCGTGAACATCGTACTATTCATTATCGCTCGAGACGAAGAAGATCATACATCATGGCCGACGGACGTCTACCCGTGTTTATCGGGCCGGGAAATCAACGAGGCTACGGTCTCGGCGGAATGCTTTCTGGATTGTTTAGGATGGCCATACCGTTCCTCAAGAAAGGAGCAGTGAGTTTAAGTAAAGAAGTTGGAAAACAGGCTTTGACCACGGGAGCCGGTATTCTAGGAGACGTTATGGCCGGAGAAAACATCAAACGATCAGCCGCACGCAGAGCGAAAGAAGCAGGTCGACACATGAAACGAAAAGCCATGACTCGTGCCAAAGAGGCATTGTCCCAACAGATAGGAGGAGGACAAAGAGGACGTGGAAAAAGGGTTATAAACCGCACTGCACGAACACGAACCGTCATTACCACTAAGGATACGAAGAAGAAACCATCTCGTCCTACTCGTGGCCGAAAAGGGCTGAAGTTACCATTCAGAAGAAGAACCCCATCGACACCTACTAGTAGTAACCGCAGCAGCAGTCGTCGTCGGAGCAGCAGTCGTCGGAGCAATTCTTCTAGGTTAAGTGATTCGCGTCTCAACTCCCTCGTGCGTCGACAACTCGCATTCTCTCCTGTTTCGTCGTACACTCCTGCATCCCATTACTCGGCATGAAGCGACGAATTGTAAAGACTTTTTCCACGTCGAAGACGGTGATCCGTGACAAAAAGAAAGAAGAAGAGACCTCGTAAACCAACAACACCCAGACGAGCATCGCCTCTACTCCCGTCTCCTCTCACACCTCTGCGTACACCATCATCATTCGGTTCATCCCCGCATAGACCTTTCGATACTCCGGGAAGCGCAATCTTACCAGTCTCGCCTATTATTCGTGGCTTTTCGCCTCTCCGCAGTAAGAAACGATTACGACCCGGACGCGGACCGGTAAAACGAAAAGCCAATCGTGGCAAAAAGAAACCGTTGAGCAGAAAAGGGAGATATGTTTTAGGAACATTGGCCCGATACGCACGAGAACATCCACCGACACGACCACGATCAAGCACACCTCGAAACAGTCCGAGTATCCGTGCCCGAAAGTCGGCCTTGAAAAAGAAATCGAATCGTTTACACTACGTGGAACTGTTATAAGAAGAACGATAGTCCGATTCAATCCTCATTACCAGCTCGACTATCACATCGTCAACATGGCATTCGTTCACAATCACTCCATGCCTTGCTCCAAATCAGAAATGGAGCTGTTTATTGTTCCTCCGACACAAATGGTGAACGAAGATAGCGAATACGTCGAATACCGTCCGTTTGGAGGATTACACTCCATGGGACCGCTCGAATTCCTCATTCCCGGAACAGGAAGTAAATATCTGGATATCAATAACACCCAACTTTACGTCAAAGTGAAAATCACCAAAGCAGACGGAAGCGCTTGCGACGCCGGCGACGGGGAAGATGACAAAGTGGCTCCTGTTAATCTGTTGTTGCATACGATGTTTTCGCAACTAGACGTGGCCCTCAACGGCAAACTCATCAGCGACTCGACACCAACATACCCTTACAGAGCGATGATCGAGACTTTGCTCAACTACGACAGAGAAGCCAAAGAAACACATCTGCAGTCTCATTTCTACTTCAAAGACACTGCAGGACATATGGACTTCAGCGATTTGACTACCGCTGCTGACATCAGCAACGCGGGACTTAAAACACGTTTCGAAAAAACAAAAAGCAGCAAAGTGTTCGAGATGATGGGACCCCTACACTCCGACATATTTGCTCAAAACAACGTGCTTCTACCGGGTGTGGAAGTACGACTCAAACTGCAACGAAGCAAGGACTCTTTTTGTTTGACGTCGAAAGTTGATGATGCCGACTTTCGCGTGATTATCTTGGACGCCATTCTCTACGTGCGTAAACTGACGTGCAGCGACACCCATGTGCTCAGCGACCTCGCCACCCTCAACAGAGAACCGGCCAAGTACAAGATCCGACGCACCATCATCCAAAATATCACCATACCGACCGGAACCCAAGATTTTCAACGAGACAATGTATTCCTGGGCGAGTTACCAAAAAGGATCGTGGTTTGCTTTGTGGACACGGCCTCTTTCAACGGCGCTTACAAGAAGAATCCGTTTCGTTTTCAATCTTTCAAACTGAATTATCTCGCGCTTCACGTCGACGAGAAACAGTATCCTTCCACGCCGCTCACCCCCAACTTCGAAGCACATCTAGCTCTCCGCAGTTACCTTCAACTGTATTCTGCCACGGGTCGTTTGTACGGCGATGGGGGTATGGACATCACTCCGTCAGATTTTCTGGACGGTTACACGCTGTTCGCTTTCGACCTGACACCCGACGGATCCCACGGGCAACACTACACGGTCAACAAACGAGGAAATCTTCGTGTAGATTTCAAATTTGCAAATGCATTGACTTCCACCACCAACCTTCTCATCTACGCCGAATTCGACAACATCATCGAAATAGATAAAAACCGCAACATCATCTACGACTTTACCAATTGAAATCATGGAGACGTCCGATATTGTTCGAGTGTTGGACAAAGACGCTTACACGCGATGGCTCGTGTGCGACGTGTTCGACGGTGTTCATGCCGCAGATCAGTTACATTTACCATCGGAACGTCCGAGTGTCATGGTGATCAACACGGATCCGAGTTGGAAACCGGGTCGTCATTGGGTTGCTATTTACGTGCCCGAGGTCGGTCCTTGGGAATATTTCGACTCCTACGGCGAACCCCTCGACGTTTCTTTCATTCGACGTTTCTTGAAAAATAAACCATTTGTTTACAATCACAAACCGCTTCAGAGTCCTACCTCTAGCGTGTGTGGTCATTATTGTATTTATTATCTGGTTCATAGGGCACGAGGTTTGGACATGAACGGCATCACGGCTCGTTTTGGGAAAGACAAGGAACGCAACGATGAGGATGTGTTTACATTTGTACTTCAACATTATGGTTAAGACGTTTGCTTAAAATTTATTTGTAAGATGTTCTTTCATTAATGCCCTAAAAAACAGCGATAAGTCATCCGAAATGACCAAAGCCGGTACGGAACACCGTCTCCTCGTCGAAACGACAGACTTTGACCAAAGTAGTGAATTGTTGTTTTTTACTAGAGGGCGAATGTTATTATATTGTTTTTAAAAATGTTATAAAAAGGCGACGACGACGGTGCACAACAATCAGTCAAAACTCAGACATGGAAGCAATCACTACCCAAGGATTAACCGACGTCCGTGCCGGCACACAAGACAAGAAAGCTGTCGCTTTAGGAGGCGAACGCTACCTCACCGTCTCTTGCTTCAACGGAAAGTTTTACGTTCACGTACGGCAGTATTTTATACACCCTGATGTCGGACCGACGCCCTTGGCGACCAAGAAAGGCATCGCCCTCTCACTCAAGCAATGGGCCGTGATAACTCGTTGATCTCGTCTGGTAACGAACACACTCAAGAAATTAAAGGACAGTACCCATCGCATCCATTCGGGAGAAAAGCTCAAAGTGGTGCTCGGACAACATACCTATGTCACGATCTCTTCGTTCAAAGACAATCTCTACGTACATATCAGAAAGTTCAGCAACGTTCCTTCTATCGGTGAAGTACCTACCAAGAAAGGTATCGCTCTCACACCCGAACAATGGATGACTTTGGCACGTCCCGAGAGCTTTCGTCAAGTATGTATTTTGAAAGACGAAGAAGAAGAAGACGCAAAGACCAGAAAAGCGATGAAACACGTGACCTCTGAGGATATGTGTAACACCTCAAAAAACATATCTTGGAACGAAGCAGGATGTCATCCGACGATAATTGACTAGCGCCCTCTACTGCAAAACGTTATAAAAGTGCCCGAATTCAAAAACACCCACCATTCTTTCACAACTCTTCGAGAAAGACACATCATCATGGCTCAAACCGGTTGGAATAAAGTAAACGAGAGAAACGGTAACGTGTATTACCATAACAAACACACGGGAGAAATGCGCTTTTCACCACCGCCTTCGGGTCCCGACAACATACCGTTGAAGAGAGCTTTGAAAATACAGAGTTTCGACAAAGTAAGAGACAGTCGAGGATTGGTGACCCAAGCTTATCCCGTAGGAGAGAACGTGTACGTGTCTACATCGCAGTTTGAAAGCATCAAATATGTACATCTCGGCAAGTATGCCAAAACCAACCCCTGTACAATACCGAGAGTCACGGCTCAAGGCATTGCCATGGAAGAAGGCGTTTGGGATGAACTCTGCAAGACCAAAAACATGGTATCCGAAATGGCCTTGCATTGCCATACGTCTAACGTCAACGGAGCCAATCACATGAGCGGGCCGTCACACCCCGAAAAGTTACGTTTGCTTCTGGGAAAACAGATTTACATCTGTCTGACCGCAGAAAATGAAAGCATTCTCGTGGACATACGCCATTACGACTACGCATTGCAAACCATCAGCGACCCTAACGGACACACCGCCCGTCAATGGACCGTCATACCCGGAGAAAAAGGGATTTCTCTCAACCTGGACCAATGGTGCAAACTGGCGAGCACAGAAGGGCTATTTGCAATAGAACATTTGAAAGCATTGGTCAAAGTGCCCTTCGTGGCGAAAAATGCCAGCGACATGGACGAATTGTGCGAACAGATGTTCAAGGATACCATAGCACAACATTCAATAGCAAAGAAAAGACCCCGTTCACCGTCGTCGGCGCCACCTCCCACCTTGTCGAAAAGACGCAAGGTAAATTTAAAACTGGACATACCACCCACCATCACAGAGAAATCCAAAGAAGAAGAATCCTCTGCATGAACATGTTTGTTATTGTTATTATGCCATATAAGCTGCGTCTTATTTTCTGGCATCGAGAAAAATAAATAAAGTTTGAAAAAAGAGGGCGGAAGGAGTACAAAATCGTGGCATGACTCCTACCGGTACCACTGCGTTGGTTGGGGCAGGTACTTTACCCTCGCATATAAATATTCAAAAAAGAGAAAAATAAATTTAATGACATTCAAAAGAGAGTTCCGTAGATGCTACTGTAGAAGTTCGATGACCGCAGTACGCCAGGCATGATAACTTGGGCGTGAGCCAGATAAGTAAGTGGCCACTGCAATCGTGATACGAACCAATCGGGATCGTGGTTAGTCAGACGTGATGACGTAGGCGTGAGCCAGACAAGTTTCTACGGGCAGGCGTGATACGAACCAATTGGGGGTAAGTATACAGCCACGTGTCTGGCCAGCCAATCGCTAGCAGGGTGAGTATTATTTGCAGACAGAATAAAAGTACTAACTTTAATAATTTTCAATCATTCGCTCTGTTAATATATCTACAAGCAAAAATGACGACTCTGTACGAATATTTCCCTATTGAAGTCTACATGGAAGACAAAGAGATGTGGTTACGCCACGAGGAGCCATTGGAATTCGCTGCGGGCTACACGCCCAACTCTCCGAGCTTCGCAACCAGCAGCGATTGGGACGAGGATGACGAGCCTCCTTTTAGCGTGTCAACAGTAAAAGGAGACACGGAGGATGAGGACGAGGAGCTAGTCCTCACCAACGGAGAATGGGCAAGGGTGCTGGCTGCCGCCGATGAGGACTTACTCGTGGCCGACTCGTGGCTACCGGCATTGGAGGAGGAGGAGGAACAAGAAAAGACAGAAGAAGAAAAAGCAAAGACAGAAGAGGTCAAGGAGGAGGCCAGATCTGTGGGAACGCAGACAGAAAACTGCGAGCTGTGCCGCCTGTGCCCCTTCTGTCCTCCATCAAAGTAAGACAGAGAACCACACAAAGACAAAACCAAAAAGGCTCTTTTCAGAGCCACCACAAGTATAAGAAAGAGAAAAAGGATTAAAGACATTCTTTGTAACGTTTGTATCGTTTGTATTGTCCGTAATTGTTTATCGTTTGTAATATTTTATCGTTTGTAACGTCCATGTTTTATCGCTTGATTTTTTCAACTTAATTTATTTTTAATATTATAATTATTAATTAATTACCTTTTTAAAATGTATTATTATTATTTTTTTAATATTCATTTTTTTAAACATTTATTATAATTAATTGTATTTTTTTTTTAAAGAGCGCCACCAACTCAAATGGCGTCATGCCTTTCTGGCTTCTGATTGGTCGAAGAGATGGAACCAAAAAGCATAAATAGAGCAAACTTAATCCTTTCTTTTCATTCTGAGTTTCAGAGCGAACACATCATCATCATGGAGTGGGAAGTCTTAGCCAAAGTAATGTTTGACCTCTTGAGGAAATGGAGCCCTGGACCTATCGACTACGATAAAGTTATAGAACACCTCGAAAACAGATGCAACTGTTTAACACCATTCAAAGACGGATTTCATCCTGCAGAAGGCGATGTAATTACGGCAGCCATCGTTCATGCTTACCAAGACGTGTCACACTGCTGGGGCGGCATATGGGCCGTCCACGTTGCTGCTTTCAACATAGCAAAAGAACACGAGACTTCTGCAGAATCAAAGAAAGCTACTAGGGGAGCCGTCGGGGAAGGACAGCAGGAAGCCACCGGAGGAGGACAGTAACAGATCGATCGGCGATCGATAAAGAACCCAAAGGCTCTTATAAGAGCCACCACAAATATAAGAAAGAGAATATTGAATTATGACAATGTGTTTGTGTTTATTGTTTTCCCTCCAAAAAAAAAGATTTGACGCCCTTCGATCGTGTGGTAAAACAACCCAGTCTCTCTGTTAAATTGTGTATAACACACAATGTACAATGTGTATGAAATTGTGTATAACACACAAATTAGGTGCGTTGTTATTTGAGCGTGGTGCGGTGGCATGCTTGCATTATATTAGCTGATTTCCTGCGTGATTTTGGACGCAATACTAACGCAGGTTGTTGTTTTATTCTTTTACTGCATTAATCGAGCAGAATGTCCCATGCATTAACAGTTGTAATCATTATCGATAACAGTCACAAGCTGTATCACGGAATGGAATAAATAAAACGTATTCTATTTTCTAAACCGTCAAACTTTACAATTTTTGATGGGCCTTGATGTGCGGCCCCCAGTGTGCGCCGGCCACCACACCATGTTTTCGCGCGGCTATTTCACTTATTTGAAAGTGATTAGCAAAGTGATTAGCAAAACAATAAACAAATTTGATGAAACTTAAAGGCACTTGGTTGAGAATTGGATAAAGCTTTAGGGCAATTGGATGAAATTTGGATAAAACTTCAAGGCGGAAAATGGCCCGCGTGATAAGGACTCAGCTATATCAGACTTCGGAATTTCCTAATAGAACTACGATAGGTTTATTACTTTATATATTTGATTATAATGAATATAGGTAAATGAGTGGCTAGAGTTTGTTTCGGTTTTTGCGTTACGTGAATTATTGTTCAATATTTACTTTAAACAAAAAGTTTAACGTGAATTTGTTGGAAAACCTCCTTGAAGACTATCAATTGGAACGCTAAAAATTAAAGGAATCTGTCAGTTCTTTTAAAGATATGAATCGCCTGAGAGCAAGTTGTTTTATTGTCTTTCGGGGTGCCTTGAAGTATTTTGTTTGTAGAAATTAATACAGTACTACCTTTCCCGGGCCAGGGTAGCACACTGGCCTTAGGATTACGCTCTGATTGTCAATGGTTTGGTTAGCGTCTAGAGAGTCCTACGTCCCGACACAAGTCTTCCTGAATTGGAATACCAACGTCAAGACGCCCACGGTCGTTTTATGAAGCAGTTGTGGAGCACTGCTTGGAGACACACCCTGGGACTGAAAGTTACTAAACCGGAGGCTTGACCAATTTAACGTTTACTACACTGACACTATCTGGCCTAACGTTACTAGCCTAGGTCCCTGTCTGATTAAAACAAAACCGAAGATGGCTGGTGTTCCACCAACCGAGGGTGACAATCTACCTTTAACTTCAGGGGTTCCAACAACCGAGGATGACAATTTACCATCCACTTCAAGAATTTCTCGCACAGCAAACATTAGAAAAATGAGAAGACAAGGTAGGCAAGCCCAACGTTAGGCCTAAATATCGTCTCTCAAGATTCAAGACACATGACTTCTGACCAAGCTCCAGTAGGTTTACCGTGTACTAACACTGCTAATAATTACTATTAGCTAATAATTACTATTAGGCTAGGTCTAGTTATTGTCACAACGCACGCACTGTACACGTATTTTATCACTGGGACATTTGTTTTGTGTCCGTCAGGCGTAAATCAGAAACGACAGCACTCACTGAACGTCAGCCAACAGCAACAAGGGGAACAAACAGAACAGTGGGGAAGTAGGCATAGGACTGGAACCGGGGTAGGGCCTATATTATGAATAACTAGGCTAGGCCATTAATTGTAAACTTAACATAGGCCTAAGCCTAGACCACAACTGTTCCTAAAGTTTACTTTATCATGGCAACCATAACGCCTGTTGTTTAGGCCTAGGCTACAGTCGGCCTAAAATTATTATGATTTTTTCCAAATCACTGGTCATGGAGTTCGTAAATAGAAATCCTTTAAAATTATATTCTGCCGAAAAGGGCTGCACACTAACATTACGTCGCTAGGGGACATCATGACGTAGGCTAGGCCAAGCCTTTCTGAAAATGCAGACAGTGTTGTTGCTGAGTAATTGTAGAATACCTCGCAATAGGTATTGCTAAGTACTCCTCGTACCTGTAGCTGGCTCCGTGGCTCCACAGACTTTTGGATGAAATTATGTTGGAGAATATTTTTTAAATCAAGCAGACATTCCCTGTTTTTGTTCCGTAGCCATCTGGAAAGTATGTACACTAGGCCTACTGTATGTTACGCCGAAGATTGTAGGCGTGAAGCTTAGCTAGTTTACAAAATTTGGCATACTTTTCTCATCATAGCTACTAGCTTTTTATTCAACCAGCCAACTCCAACATCAGAAAAAAACTACTTATAACTGAAATCTGGAACCACTTACTTCTCTCTACATACTGTATTACTTAAATCTGGAACGACCTACTAACCAGTGTTGTCAACACATCAAGTGTCAAGTCATTTGAATTTAGATTAGATCAAAGTTGGTCAAATATCAGCCTGAAGTATGATCACTGTGCTGATTTAAAGCTTTTAGAGTTTAAAGCCCTAACTAGAAATGAGAAAGATGGAGAGCTGGGTGCAGAGGCTTCAACCTAACAAACCCAGTAGAAGACCTGTAAGAATACCTGTAAGAATGAACAAAACTGGCGTGATTAGGTAGGTTTTCAAAAAAATATGGCGTAAATCTTTGGTGTGGTGAAAATAAACCTTCCACTGTGGTCCGCAGCTCTGTAAGCTTTTTTGATTTAATTATCCAAAGGCCCCTCCATAACAACCCTCAACAATTGCTATCGCCATTGTTGCCATGTACTGTAATCTATTTTTTTTTTTGGCTTCACCTTGTTTTTCTACTTTGTTGATATCAAGTCTTACATTTGAAAACGGCCACTTTCTTTACTTTATGTTTGCCTCCAAATTTAATTTTAGTTAACCAGCAGATCTAACTCAATTGAAAAGCAATAATGTCTTAATACTACTAAATGATCTCCTCTCATTTTAATTTCTCTTTCGACCAATGTTTATCACAATCAAATAAAAGCACACAATTACTTACTGTCTTATTTACTATCAGACTTCTGTGATGGCTTTCCGTACCACA
>JAIGNY010002360.1:5000-165000 GCA_020152595.1 Chiridota heheva
TTACTTTAACATATCTAGGCTCTCTCCAGTCATTTGATGGCATGGCCCCTAAAACATCCCAATCTGACTGCGGAGAAATGAAATACATTAAAATTGAGTTTGAATAAGCCCCGAAGATGACAAACTACCTTTCATTTTCAACAGTGGCTCATTAAGGATCTTTAGGGCCCCATTAAAAATTTGGTTTTGGGGTTCCATAAACAAGTACTGCAATATTATTACTTGAGGCCATGGGGTTACCCACACTTCCCACCAGCTTGTCACATCAACTTCTAATTTATGGGTTCCCCATTCTCAACCAGGGTTGATGCCTATTGCCACTCTAGTAAGTGCTGGTTTACCCTTCACCATTTTTACTCAGCTCTAGCTAACCATGCAGCCAATTTTCATTACATAAAAACTTCTGACCAATCCTAAAATCACATTCCTAAAGAAATTCAGCATATACTGTATTTGTATATAGCCAGATGTAGTGACTGAAAAATGCCACACTTATTAAAAAATAAACTTAAAAGATCAGGACAGAAAATATTTGTATGCAAATATGATGAACTGTCCCCTAAATATTATTACTTGGCAGTGTAGGGGCGTGGCTTAATCTTCTAGAACTACCATTCACTTTTTCCTGGTAAGTGCCTGCTCTACTGATAACATTTAAAATGGATCTTACTTTCAGTTTATAAAATGCCACACATATCATCCACATGTCCAGTTTGAATCCAATAATCAATAGCTTTTTGTGTTTGGGGAAATGTTGTAAATTGCAGTTCAACTAACATTACTGACAAGACCTTTAAAAGTACAAAATCACAACCAGCTGTCACTACTTAAAATCAAAGAGAAAATTTTTTCGGAGACTGAAGAAAATGTAAGGTAAGCTACATGATTCATTGATCTAGAAAATATGATGAACCAAAATATGACCAAAAATGATGTTGGTTGTTGATTGCAAAAAAAAAAAAAAAAAAAAATGCTTGCGAAAAGCCAAACTAGCTACATCAACAGAGTTGACACCAGCATCAGAGAATGGAGTGATGATTGATGGCTTGTCACGTCACAAAATTTAAAATTTGTCACATAAATGTCTCAAATGTCACAAAATTGTTGGCACCTATTGCACAGAATGTCACAACAGATTTGCCTTTGTCACATTTGATTGGCATAGATTCACACATCATAACCAGTTAACCAGTGATACTCATAGAAAGGATCATTTGGTTATGTCTGTGAAAAAAGGAATCCACCACTAAAATGCAACATCAAATTACAAATGGGTGTGAGTAAATGGGTAAAACATGTCACAAAATGTCAGACAAATTTATAACTTCATTTTGTCACAAAATTTTCAAAATGTCACAAAATGTCATAGATTTTGGACAATGAAATTTTGTCACAATTTTTTTTAAATGCCACAGAATGTCATAGACTTTTGGACAATGAAATTTTGTCACCATATCATGGACGCTCCATTCTCTGCAGTATACAGCCCTCTATATAATAAAAGAGACATGTATGATCACAGAATGTATCCTTTAATGTTGTTATTACACAAATTTATTTCCAAGAAGCTTTAAAAGCAAATGTAGTTTTCCATTGCAATCACTTTTCATTGACACATCTATACATCAAACATGGTGTTGTCACAAAGTCACTGGAGTAGGTGGAGTTGGGGTCTCATCTTGACGTAAATCACAGCTAGAAAAAAAAAAAAAGGGTTTTTCACTAAAGGTAAAGTTTCAAATCCATCTTTCTGTTTCTTATACAAAAGGAATTGAAACAATGGCAGAGATAGAATTTATCATAAAATTTCACACAGTTCTAAGTAAAGGCGCCAAAAATCTTTCCACTATAAATTGTGACAGAAATATTGTAGTAAATACATCTTCATATAGAGAGTTTAATTACAGGAAAATAGCTTATAGGTGTGATCACAGGAGAGGTAAAGGGATAAAGTATTATAAAAGAAACTATTAAGTGCGGTGGAGCGGTTATCATACATGTCTACAGACCACGAGGCCATGGGTTCAAGCCTGGGTTGAGTAGACACGCCAGTGCACCACAACTGGTTATCAAAGGCCGTGGACATTGACTTGGTTGTCGATATTATGTCTGTCCGTACGTCATACCTGTGTTCTCGTCCGGGTCGTATTAAGCGTTTCGTGATAGCATTGTTACTATCATAATCGAATACGCAGGCGACAACCCTGTTATTGTAATTGTGTGTTGACTCGTCGTCGTCACCCTTCAGGAGAGTTGCATGATCTGTCTTTCGGGTGAGGAACAGTAGGGGAGGGTGATATGAACAATATAATGATGCATTTTCTTCCTGGAAGAACTTTAAAGGGGTAAACTAAGGGGTGTATAGGCACAGCAAGTTTGAGCGAAAAAGACAACAGCGGTGAAGGATTAGTCGGGTGAAATAAGAAATTTAAAATATATTTTTTCTTGGTCTAACAAATATCTTCTTAACTTACATGTCATAACTATTGGCAATTTTGAGTGAATCCTGCATCATAAGGTCTCTTAGCTTCCACAAAGCTTTCACGACATCCCCATCTTTACCCGGGCCATTGGCAAACCAATGCCCTGGTAGCTGGGCCTTCTGCTGCTCGGACAAATTCAGATCTTCTTGTTTAGCAGACAAGTTTTGCCTCCAATCGCTAATACATTCAGACTTGGATGAGAGACCCTCTATGTACCTATGGTGTCAAAATGAAGAAAACATAAGTTGTGGGTCTATAGCAATGAAACAGTTCACCAACAGAGGATATTAACCCTTACTCTAGCACGTGGCGATATAATCACCGTTTTAGGTGCCCCATCTTTGACTCCACCTCCCGAGCGTGTTTTCAAAAAAGTGCTGGTAGAGTAAGGGTTAATCAACTTGTGACAAGTGTGCCAACTCAAAAATATATGCAGCATGATCCCAGTGGGCGGCTCGGCAGGTTACTAAAACGGAACGAGCCCAACTCTGCTGCTTGGAAGACGGAGGACCCTTCAATAATCAGCCTGTGCTTGGCCCTTACTCTACCATGCGGCGATATTATCACCGTTTTTAAGAAACAATATCATCGCCGTTTTGGGTGCCCCATCTTTGACTCCGCCTCCCGAGCACATTTAAAAAAAAGTGCTGGTAGCTAGAGTAATAATAATGATAATAATAATAATAATAATAATAATAATAATAGGTGCTATTTATATAGCGCTCACTTCTACAGCACTAACTATAAGCAGTGGCTCTTTACAATCAAAATAAAAAGCAAAAAGTCAAGCAGAGTAATCATTTGGATACTAAATAAAAAGGTGAGTTTTAGGTTTCTTCTTGAAAAGGGGGAAAGATGTTATACATTTTATCTTAGCTGGCAATCTATTCCATTCTTTTGGCCCAGCCACAGAAAATGCACGATCCCCAAAGATTTTTCTGCAAGTTTTTGGTATTTCGAGTGTGCAAGAATGAGTTGATCTCAGTGAATAATTGCTGTTTTACATAAAAATATCCTATTAAGTAGGTTGGAGCTAATCCAGTTATACATTTGAAAGATATGCAAAATAAAATACTAGACCTTATTGGCAACCAATATAAGTACTTCTAGCATCCTGAGGCACTATCATTACAATCAGAGTAAGGGTTAAGAGCCAATATCAGACTGCTTTATTGCTATTGTACATAAAATATTACATGATAAGAATTCACTTCTGATGTCATACATTTCAGCAGGATAACGGGAAAAGCTTAATTTGAATGAAAGTAGGTAAAATGCTAAAGTTGGATGTTGATGTCTTTAAATTCCCAAAAGAGCAAAGTTTTCTTTGTGTAAGAAAAATACATGTACTTAGGATCCCAGTCAGTCAGATCTGGAGTAAAATAAATGGACTTTAATAATATAAAGTAAAAACTTGCAAACCAAGCACACAAACCTATACTATTACCATCCTGCTCCATTCCTTTATAATGAGCATCTATCAAGAGGGCAGCAGGTTCTATCTTTGGTTTGACTGCAAAATGTTTTCAGATAATTGTAATACTATGGTCAAATGATTTTATTAATCAGGTTCTGTTTAACCATGACAAAAAAGTGCCTTTATATATTACTCTTAAATATTTAGAAATTCGTCAGGTACCGTCATTCCATACCAATACTAACAAAACTAACATTGCAAATTTGAAAATCTGAAAATAATTTGAGGACTATAAATTCCCCAATGTATTAAAAATTCCATTTATGCATTCTTAAAAGAGTATTCTTATGGATTTTCATTTTTTTCATATATGATAGAGAAAATTTGTAGCAACAAAGTGGTGAAAAAAACTATGTTAATATCTTATTCTGCTTAGAAGTTATATCAATTTACAGAGTAGAAAAATGTTCTTAAAAACACCTCATACAGTATATGTCTTTCAGCTTGCTGATGTCATCAAGGCAATGAATCCAGCAGTTCTTATGTATTTCTTATAAATTTAATCACACTATTTTACATTATCGAACAGCATTTTTGGTTCATTACAGAGATAGGGTGGAATATATAATTTACATGAAAACCATTTTTTTTTTTTGGTGTACATCACATTTTCAACAACGAAAAAAAAAAATTAAAATCATTTTTAAAGAAACACAAAAGATGTTTTGTTAAAATTGTCTCTATGACATCACTGATGTTGCCAATCAGTCACTTTTGTCCAAATTTAAAAAATACTTTAAAAATTGCATAACTTCTAAACAGAATAAGATATCAAATAGTTTTCTTTCAATTTTGTTTCTAAAATTGTTCTCTATCATATATGAAAAAAAAAAAAAAATCCATGGGAAAATATTCCTTTAACATTTAAGAAGTTTACCTGATATAAGCCTCTGAATGTAGAACTCTCTGCGTTTTTGGTGGTGGAGCAACAAACATGGGGGCAGGGGGTGGAGGTGGTTGTTGTGCTGGAATAGGCTGCTGAATTTGGGGCTGGGGAATACCTGTAGATAGATTAGAACACACAATAAGCAAATTATGATACAAAAAAGTTCTTGAAAATAAATCTGATACATCAAAGAACAGTTCTAATGCCAGGGTTAAAAAAGTATCATTTTTTAGTGACATGCATGGGAATCAGTTGCAAGGTAGACCAAATTTTGACTTTTTCAAAAAATTGCAAACTTGACCAATCATACGACTGAAAATAAAAAAAAAGTATGTTTGAATGACAAGATAAAGATTCTTCTATATTGATAATTAAAACTTTTTTAAATGTACAACTCACTCTGACAATAACTTACGTTTGTGTTAAAATTAGACAAAGGTTTATTATAGATTTATAAGTTACTTAACTGAATAGACTATGAATTTTTTAGTTAAAGCTTTAAAAAAGTTAAATAATTACTTTGTACAATACAAGCTAATCCATGGACAAGAGGAAGGCAAAAGTAGGAGTGGTTCCTAAAATCCAGTTTAATAGATGATAAATTAGAATCATTCCCATAAACATCTTTTAAAACATGGCTGCTTTTTGCTTCATTTTGAGGTGTTAACATGCAAATCTGCAATGTATAAAAAGCAAAAGTTTGTGTTTTCTGCTATAAAATTTTTATATTTTATTCACCTACCATAATGTCTTGAATGTGAGTAACTAGCTGGTTGTGACAATTTTGTTTGGGAACTTAGTAGTCAAAACTCTAATCAAATTTAATGTTGAAATTATTTATTTATTAAAGATAAAATATGATCAGTTGCCAATATCATCTTCAAAGTTTAACTAGAACTGTCGGAACGACAGCATACACAATTATTCAAAGCTAGCATACAGCATGGGCTTACTGCAGGACGTATAACTAGTAATGGGGCTAGTAGGGGCAATTGATTTCAAATTACATGAGCTTTGAAGAATGCACTAACCTTTTCCTTTCTTTTAACAACATTTTACTACAGGCTGCAATATCTTGCAGTTGTCCCAGATATTTTAGGACAAAAAAAAAAAAAAAATGCTAAATGTTACTTTACCTCACCCAGTAACTCAGGGAACATATAAAAGCACTTTTTATATGAAACACCTCTTTTAGTTCTATGCATTGAACCACACAGAAAGGAGAGGCCCTGACTTGCCATGGTCAATAAAAGATTAAAATATTACAATCCTTGTGAGGTGATGCAATTATTTGTTAGTCATTTACTTACTAAATTACCCTCAATTCATCTTGAACCATTTTTGAGAGTGGAATTTTTTTTGTCTACTTAGTTTTCTTGATAAAATTCAGCCCTTACTCCCTCCCCAACCTGTACCTTCTCCAACCCCGACACATGCATTGTTTGCATAACAGGTGACCAACCAAAATTTACCATTTTAATTAATTATTTGACCTCTTTACTTTGCTTTTAAATGATTTGTCCCATTTTGTGCAGTACCCTACATCACCTTCCACCAAGTACCAACCCAATATCAATTATGCTTATCCCAGGAAGCGTAAAACAAAATTTATTATTTGTAATCCATTATATGGCCTCTGACCATTAAATGACATATCCCATTGTGTGTTGGACATAAGATTGCATCACCCTCCATCAACCCAACAAGTAACAAAGTCTGGACACCAACCCATCAAGGTTCAATAAAATAGCAATAACGTTTTTCCAACGAAATGCAGCACAATAATTACCATTATTATTTGACCTCTGAGCGACATGTCACATCTTTTCTGAAACACAATTTTACATCATCCTTCATCAACCCACCAAGTTATAACCCAATTGCATTTATGGTTTTTCCATAACACATGATCGATCAAAAATTACCATTTAAAATTAATTATTTGTCCTCTGACCTTTAAGGGACAAGTTCTATTTTGTGTGGGACACAACCCTAAATCACATTCGACTATCCCAACATGTATCAACCTATCAGCACTTATGGTTTTCCCAGGAAGCACAACACAAAATTTGCCATTTTAAATCAAGTATTTGACCTCTTGACCTTGGGGTGCATGACCCAACTTTTGCAGGACATAAGTTCACATCACCCTACACCCTCCACCAAATTTTAACTTGATAGCTTGTATGGTTTTGTCTGTACACATGACACAAAATTTGTTAATCTTAATTATTTCAAATTACATGGCTCAACTTGTGGGGGACATATGTGCACATCACCCTACACCCTTCCATCAAGTTTCAACATGATAGCTTGTACGGTTTTCTCGGTACATGCAAGACAATATTTTGTACACCCAGCCACCCACCCATCCATCCCACTCAACTAACCCATCCACCCACCTACACACAAAAGTGAGTACAACACCTTATCACCATTTATACTATATGTTGCGATAAGGTAACAAAATGATGCGAAACAATATTGCTTAATGTATGACAAACTAGATATCGCAAAACGTTACAAATCCTCTCCCCATTGATAAAACACCTTCCCCTCTTTGTACCACATAACATCCCAATCTCTATCCCACATGCCATCTCACACCCTATGTACTCCATGCAATAACACCTGAAATCAAGATTTGCCATCCCAAGACAACGAAATCCAGATGCCACCCCACCACATGTACAACATGCCATTCCACCCTGGTCCCACATGCCACATGCCAACATACTGTCCCACATGCCAACATACCATCCCACATGTCAAACCACCTTCTACCCAACATTCCAGATAACATCCTGTCACATGACAACCCACCCACATCCCTTAAAAACATACTCAACATGTAATTTTCCCATTAAATCAGACAGGTCTACAAAATACCTCTCTATTCAAGCCAGCACTTATTGTTTATATTTCTTTTCATGACAAAGACACTTAATCTCAAAATTCTCTTGAGGCAAGAGGCCCATAAGACATTCGTTTAGAGATTACCAGTAAGTCTTTTGTTTCCTCTCTATTCGAGCCAGCATTTCTAGTTTATCCTTCCTTTTATGCCTAAGATACTTAATTTCAAATTCTTTTGAGATGAGTTCTATTGTTGGACTTTTCATTCATTGCCAATGCCAATGCCAGGGGTATTAGAATAGCACTCAACTATTCTTCATATTTATCCCACGAAGCATAGCTGGGATATTTAAAAGTTATACTTACCTTCCATGCTATAAATATGCAGTCTGGTCCAATGACTTGATTGTAATGCACTTTTAACCAAACTGTTTGTTTATTTGTTTGATGAGGGCTTAATGGCACCACGCAGCGAGGGTCAATTTGTGCCTGAGAGCTTAAATGTTTACATCATTCCAGAGGTAGGAAGAAAAAAAATAGGGGGAGACTGAGAGAAACACGGGGACTAAAGCCAGGAAGCTGGGATGGAGAGAGGAAGTACATGGGTGCAAAAAACGGACAAATGTAGAGAGAGGGGGTGGGAGAGGAGGACTAAATATGGTTGTAGAATGAAGCATGATGAAGGAAGAAAATAATTTTATCTGGAGTTTTTTTGGAAGAGCTCGGCTATTGAGTTGTGGGGGCAAGGGAAGCTCTGGGAAGGTTGTACAGGGGGCAGGCAAGGAGGAAGTGGTGGAAAATGGTAATTGTTGCAGAGGAGTGGGGGAGCTAATAAAGAGGTGGGAGTGAGTGAGGTGGGTATGACCTATTCTAAGGCGGGTAATGTGGAAGTTGTCGAAGGGGAAGAGATTGTGGATGGTGGGGATTTCATCGGAATGGTGGGCTGGCTGACGGAGTTTGTTATCAATTTGGGAGTCCCATGAGGTTTGCCAGTGGTCATGAACAAGGGAAGCGATAAGCGGTTTGATGTCAGAAAGGATTTGAAAGAGGGAGAAGGTTGAGGGTAAGCTTATTGGCTGGGGATGCCAAAATGGTTGGGTATTTAATTTAGAAAAAAAGAATACTTTTCCTGCAGAGAGGGGGAGGAGGGGGGGGGGGGACAAAAGGAGTTTATGGAGGAGGTAAAATGTGAAATTATCCCATTTAAGATTGAGTAAAGAAGGGCAGTCTGAGAAGATGGCAAATTGGCTGAGCGGGGAGTACTCAATAAAGTTGAGGGCAAGTAGGATGGCCTTGGCCTCGGCTGAGAATATGGACGAGTAGTTGAGAATCCTGCTACTGAGGGTGATGTCTTGGGATGATGACAGCAGCAGCTGTCTTGTTGCCTTCTTTGGAGCTATCAGTATAGATGGAGGTGTAGTTTGAGAGTTGGTATTTGATTTGGTATTTGATGATTTCATTTCATTGATTAAATCAGTGCACTAGGCCCTTGGCCCTTGTCATAAAAATATCAACAACATACATAAGAATAGGAATAGGATCAAAGATCGTCATCAACAGATAAACGCTAAAAGAAATAATTAAGCATAGTATGTGCCAAACATACTTTACATTTCACGAAACTTAATGGCATGCATGATATAAATAGAAAGCAATTTACACAATTGTTCAGTGCATGGACACAATAAGCTCTTAATCTTTTGTTTATTAGGGTACTTAACATAATAATTTGGTATGTTCTTTGCACGTAATTCATGGAGGAAAGGGCAAATAAACATACAGTGAAATTCGTCATCAATTAAATTCAGAGAACAAAATTGATGAATTTTGTTGTTAAGGAGGTTGATGAAGAGGTTGGGGTGGGTTTGGCTTTTGTGATGAGTGGAGAGGCCCAGGTGGATAGAAGGGAGGGGGTGGCCCAGGGAGGAAAAGTTGGCCAGGACAAGGTGCCAAGAATGGCAGGGTTGATGCCAAGATGATGGAAGTCAGGTTTAATGCATAAGCTGAAGGGGGTGGGGGATTGGGTTTTAGTCCTATCAAAAAAAGGTGGAGAAATTAGGGTACCTAATGAGGTTGTAAACAGGGTTCTGGGTGTTGGTGAGGGCTCTAAAAGCATAGGAAAGGCTACGCTTTCTACACTTTAGCAGAAAGGAGGGGGGGGGGGGGGTTGGCTTCAAAGTGAAGGCTGGTGATGGGGGAGGTCCTGTAGGCACCCAGTAAAAGCCTGAGGTTTTCATTTTGATAATGTTGATGTGGCTGAGGAAGAGTTGTGAGCAGCACAGTAGACAATATTGTCGTAGTCGAGCAGGCACAAATGGTGAGCCTGAAGATTTTGAAAGCATGGGGGTTCGAACACCAAGTGGTGTTAGAGAGGAGGCAGAAAATGTTGAGGGAGCTGTTGCATTTCTGTATCAGGTTGCTGATGTGGTGCTTGTAGGAAAGGAACTTAGTGTGGTCAACTTCACGGATACGATTGCCATTGAGCACGAGGTTCAGGTTGGGGTGGAGGTTGTTGAAATGACAAAAGTGCATGCAGACTGTTTTGTCTTTGGAGAATTTAAAACCGTTATTGTTCCGTATAGCTCTCGTAAATCTCCCTGCTATGCTTAGCGGGGTAAAATTACTTCAAGTTATATCTTACCTTCCATGCTATAAATATGCAATCAGACTGCAACTGAGGATCAGAAGGAAGGGGGAGTTTAGGTCGAAGCCCATACAAAAGGATGTTCCTGAAACTCACACCAGTTTTATCCTACTAAAAGGATTAGATTCCTTATCCTCTTAAGGATGAAAAACCTCTGAATAGGAATTACTAAACAATAGTAAATAACACCTACTTAAAGTCAAACCGAATAGGTCACTACCCGTTATCAGTATGAGGAATTGGCTGCATGAACCCAAGTTAGAAACTCATAAAACATGCCAATAGAAAGAGCGTTTGGACACGATATAAACATCATAGCAGTGTCTAAGATAACGCAACGAAACTCACCGAGTTCGTCCATGAGATGGAATTAGTTAGTAATTACATGATTGGGAACGAAGCGTATGTCAGCTAATGCGAATTGAGGAATTCCTGAACTAAAGAAAAAAATTGTTAGCGCACAACTTTGCTAAAGCAAAAGTTAGCGGGGTAACACGGACTTGGTAAAGTCAAGCAAATGCAAGGAAATAAATGCGACATGCATTTTCCAAATGGCTGCACGAATTATCCCATGAAAGGGGCTATGGCTCTAACCTGAGTGCAAACCCTGGCTGTTCCATAAACAACGCCGACCATTTCAAGAGATTGCTTTGAACAATCCATCTGAGCAAGTGTCTTCTTGCGAACATTAGGAAGAAAACTTTGTAACGAACCAAGAACGCTTTTGTAACAATAAGCATCGTACTTTGTGTACTTTTAAAGCAATTCTAAAGATGCCAGACCGGGCACCATGGCAGGTCTGAAAGCGCGAAAAGTGGCGATACGAGTACTGGCTCTAGTTAAAAGATGAAAATAAACTCCTTTGGGAGAAAGCGCACAAATAGCCCTCTGTGCTTAGTAGAGTCCGCGAAAAACAGTAAACTCTTTTAGGCGTCAACTCCCAAGTGGGCACGTGAGGAGTGGCTCAAGCAGAGCTTCCACCAGTGTGCTTAAGACAACTTGCATGATCCACAAGGATGCAAGAATCTTGGAAGGTCTTTATAAGAAGATTCTTTTGGCAAATTCCCAAGTGGTTGCAAGTCTGTGACCATCGACCCAACAGGAAAACCTTGGTGGATGGCTGCTACAGCTACTGGAGCCCTTGACTGATCCAAGTCTGGGGAAGACCTCCCAAGACGTGAGGGTCACCAACTGCTCAAAAAGCCTTGTTACACCAAAGATCGGCAGACAGAGGCCACACAGTCAAATGAAGTGCTCTGGGACTGTGGTGCAGTTTGCTGGAAAGCGGGAATGAGACATAAGTTGTCTCTGACGATATGTTGTACAGGAAGCCTGCAATAAGTTTGAGCAGCTGAGGGAACTGCAGCTGGCCGCGCCAAATGGGTGCTATCGGTCGTACGTTCACCCTGCTTAGTACCCTCAGTAACAACATGAATGGTGGAAAGGCGTAACCCACACAGTGAGTCCCTTTGATTGTAAATGGCCCAACTTTAAAACCCAGGTCAGGAATCAGGTCGAAGAGAATTGGTAGCTTGCAATTGTCCACAGATGCGGACAGACCTACGTCTCTGAGGCCAAATGTCCAGATCGCTCTGGTCACCTGTGGTTAGCACACCCATCCTGTGGATGTACCATGGAGGCAAGATGACAAATCAGTGATCATGTTCTTTTAGTCCAAAAGGTGAACGACCTGAAGGCTGACATAGTTTGTCTTGCACCGAGGTGAGAGGAAAGATTCTAGAAACTCCTTTACTCTGTTCCTCCTGTCTGAAATATCTTAACTGTTTGCTCAGTACTTAGCGGTAAAAATGTAAAAGTACCTGGCGTACTGTAAAAGTACCCAGCGTACTGGCTGTGATTTCAGCATAATGATGTGCTAAATAAGCCAAGTGCCTTCCCAACTTTCCGTGATTGGGGACCACGATAAATTGCTCCCCACCCATCGACGCACCCGTCACCACTGACAGTGAAGGTCTTGACAGGTGGAAACTTCGCTCCTCATGACAGGTGGGAGTGGCTGCACCACCACTATAACTATAGGTGGAAGGCCACAGTCTGAAGGTGTGGAGCAGGTGTACTGAGGTGTCCTGGATGGGACCACAGAAGGTCTAGCAGAAGGAGCTGTAGGTCCCTCATGTGAAACTTGCACATGGGGACTACCTCCACCAGACTGGCTATGTGGCCTAGACACTTGCTGGGAGAGGAGGAAAACTGCTATCGCCTTCATGGCTAACACTCTCTCCTCTGTCAGCCATAAAGTGGCCTTGTGTAAAGTCCAGGACGGCTGAGGTCTAAAATTGGGTGGTGGGAGGGTCCCTCTTCTCGAGGGAGCAATTCGCCACTCTGGAGATGACTGGTGTCTCCAAGGGAGATACTAGTCGTCCGTAAGACCATCTTCAGCACAAGGGGTACATTATAAAAATTGTCATCCCCACAACATGCATAGTCAGGGAAGCGTTGAATATGCACATTGGTTACTGCTGGCCTGTGGGAGGCAGCAGCCTCTCCTCCACAGCCTGTGTGACCCAAGACTAAAGCCTGGATATAAAGGAGTCCATGAAGGCAGGAAATATCCTCCCATGGATTAACTCTATTTTTCTTCTTATGTCCCTGCCTGGACTCAGGTAGGAAGGAAGAAAGTGAGAAGTAAGAGAAGGACAGAAACTGTTCTCTCCCTTTGCACTTTCTGCTTCTTTCTTGATCCCTAATCTGGGACCTGCTCTGCTGTGGAGAGGACCGAGAGAGAGAAGTGAGCAAAATGCCAGACGTCGGCAAAACCCACAGGGGAGGTCCCCGTATGGAGTGCTGCTGAGCATGGTGGAGGAGGAGGTGGGGGAAGAGGACCGACAATCAGTGCTTCCCTTCTCCGCTTTCGCAGTGACTTTTTCTCAGTGCTGCTCCTTGAGCCATGCATGGTCTTGCCACGCCACTACAGTCTCAGTCATTGCATAGCGTGCAAGTCTGCAGGGAATCACACGGTCAGCTGTCATAGCGCAACTCGCGGGTATACCCTGGGTGGAGTTAAGCAACCTCTTGCCAATGCTGCATCTGGGTGTGTTTGGGGTGGCCTGGCTACACTAGACGCCCTACTTAGGTTGTCCATGCCGCCAGTGAAGTGCCGTGATAATTGGGAAACTTTTTAAGGTATATTTAACTTAGGGTTAACGTATGTTTTGCTCTATGGGCTGTTAGCTCTGAAAAGCTCTTACAACAGTGAAATGTGGAGCCCATGGTTACAGCTATGGAGAGTAAAGGAGACCATTATCTTCAAATAATGTCAGCGTACAAAACAATTGCCGAGATGCTACGCGATGACCGAGGAACAACGTGGCAGGTGTGAATGCACCTGTAACCTCGCGCTGTTAAAGTCTAATGTTAGAGTAACAGGGTATCAAAAATGAGTTATTAGCTAATCAACATGAGCGGTAGAAAAGATAACTGTCTCCTGTTACGTTGTTCAGATGCCCACCGTAGACACAAGACCTTGCTGGTGTGAGTCTAGGTCTAAGTTTTGTTTAAACCTTACTGACTTAAATCTATGAGTAAATCCAGCTGGTCATAGAGACCTGCATGGTTGAAAAGTGTACAGAAACATAACTTTGTGGGTCTGATTGGTAGTATTAAGTCTGGTTAATGAGTAAAGTGGCAGGCTGTTAATGTATGCTGTATACTATATGGGCCTCTAACTGCATAAAACTTTAAGCCATGAGATGGTTTTGAGTCACAAGACCGCAGAGCCGTTGGCTACGGCCCTGGAGATAACTAGCACCCATTAGTTGTTCTGCCCTAAAGATAAGTCAGACCCGACCTGATACATAACCAGGTATCAGATTTTTCCTCGTTATTTTCTTTATTCTGAAAACCTAATGAAAGTCCTTATTTAGTCATTTTAATTAAGGTAAAGTGGTTAATTTCTAAATGGTGATTTTATTTTAAGGAGAAGGACAAGTCATGCAAACGCACTGGGCAAACAATGAAAGTCCATTTACTTGAAAAGGTTAATCTAAATGGTGTTATAACGTGCACTGCAAACAATACGGGCCATTATGATGAACAGGTTCTAGCAACTGTGGAAGCATGAGGCCAGTGGCTACGGCCTGTCCGGCTATTCACTTAGTTAGGGTATTTTAATATCTTGTTAACTCACATCGTATACTATATGGGTCGTTAATATAAAGAAGTTGTTACAACCGCTCCAATATAGTGTTAACGTGTGGAGTATACTATAGGGGCTATTAACGACTGGTTCTGAGGAACTGCAGAGCCGCTGGCTATAGTTCGTCCAATTATAGACTTCATTAAGTTGTCTTAGTGTCTTGTTAATGTACCATGTGTGATATATGTAGACGTAGATGTTGGCTATTGACCTTATTAAGTTATTGTAAAAGATGTTAATATCCTGTACATACTATTGTGCCGTCAACTTAGAACAGGCTGTTGCAGCTGTGGAACCACTTTGCCACTGGCTATTCATATCAGCAACTTAACTAGTGTTTAGTTAATTAGATATGGTGTTAATGTACGGCATATGCTTTAATGGGCCATTAACTTTAGAAGGTTGCTACAACCTTGGGACTGCAGAGCCGATGGTTACGGATGTAGAGAAAACTGATACCAAACGCTGTATGTGAAAAAAGTGCAAACCAGCTTGAAAACCTTTACAGTTAGAGCTGTAAGAAATAAAAGATAAAGAAAAAGGGGAAAATTTAAAAGAAATTTCTCACCAGTTTCAGCGATGCTGTAAATAACAAAGCGCTAAAAAGAAGTGAGGATGTTAGAGGTATAATGGAGGTCAGGGATGGATTGGTAACTACGTTTTTAGTTTGGTTAGAAGTGCGTTAGAATCAGGTCATTGGACCAGATCTCATATTTATAGCATGGAAAGTAAAATATAGCTTGAAGTAAATAGTAACACTATTAAAAATGCTGACTTTTGGGAAAAAAATAAATGACTTGATCACTTCAAACAAACTTGGAAGTACCTTTGTGGGCAAGGAAAGTACTGACACTCATGTGCTGAAGACCATCTGGCTAGATAGATGGGGATGCAAAAATGTTAGGTATGTTAGCCCCCAAAACTCATGCAATTTTGAAAGTGAAGCTTCACAGGAAATTTACAAACATTAAATCATGCAAAATAAGGTCAAATAAGCCAATTAATATAATAATACAATTATTGATCATGACACTAATTATGCAGGAAGAGAATGGACCACATGACCACAATGTTCCAGCATGGTAAGCATTACATATCAAACCCTTTTCATGCCTGAGGCAAGTAGACCCAATGCCTGCTAAGTCTCTAGCACGATAAGGATTAAATTCACTTTGAATAAAGCCCAATAACCAAAATATAACTTCTATGAAGTAGATAAATAATGTAATTCATATACACAGTGCACATTGTGTTTACTTAATTCAAACAAAGGAGTAATTTTTTTCTTTTAATTTTAGAATTGGTGATGAATCTTGTAGAAAAAAACCAAACACAACTTTTCTGTGATCTTTTAAGTCTTGATTGCTGGGATATGAGAATTCAAAACAGTCACACAAAAATAGTAAGGATAAGGCATGTGCCATTTGTACAACAAAACAGGTCTGCATTTTATGAGATTCTTAGATTCCAACTAATCCCAAACTCTGCTGTACGTACAGTAATTCATTCTCATAAGCATTATTATATCTACCTGTCTTATGAAGCTTACACTGGCTTCCTGTCAACATCGTATAATGTATTGTATAACATTCTTCTTATTGTTTATAAATCACTAAAAGGACAAGGTCCAAAGTAGATTTTCAACTTATTATGTAATTATGTTCCCTCTTGTAATCTAAGGTCCTGCTCTCAACTTTTATTATCTGAAAGTAAGTCCAAACATTTTGGGGGATAGGTCCTTCATGTTTCTGCCCCTTACCTTTAGAACCAACTCCCCTTACAAGTCCACCAAGCAGCTACTCTCTCTAAATTTAAGGAGAACCTAAAATCCCATTTAATAACAAAACCTTTTACATAATTTTGTAGGTTTAAGTCTTTGATTTCTTTCATTAATTGTATCATTATGTATTAATTGTAGGCCCTATCAATATTCTAATTGTTGATTGAACTTTTTGAATGGTATGTTTTTTTTGAATAGTATATTATTATTAATATAATTATTATTATTATTATTATCATTATCATCATTATTAATAGTTTATGATATAAAAAGAATTTCATAAAATTACATTGCTAATAATTCATTTTTCAACTAATGTAAACCATTCTTTTAGGTATGCTTCATCTGTGACTGTTCCTTTTCTTTCTCCTTTATCTGAAACTGCAAAAACATGCAAAAATTCTTATAAAATTAAAATCTGTTTTAAACTGGAAAATGTCCATAAAGTGATCTTTAAAAACACAACAGCCAATGTAATATTTTAAACATGCAATTCTCATGATGATTTACAACAACTGCAAAACATGCAAAAATTCTTATCAAAAATAATAGCTTTTTTGTTTTAAACTCAAAAAGGTGAAGCAAACATAAACAAACCTGGGTGGTAAGGTGCGTTTGGCATGCCACCCATGTGTGGGCTTGCTGACATAGGGTAAGGGTGCATCATGGGGAGTCCCATTGGCTGGGACATGGGTTGCATGGGGTGGGGTTGTGGGTGGTGGCCGTGAGAAGGAAGGGGCATCATGCCTGTGAGGAGAGGAATAAATAACAGCGTGAACATGGGTGACACCTTATATTTATCGTAAGTGCACTTTCAGCTAACTTTTAAAAGGGAAAATAAGAACAAAATATACATCACAAAATTAAATCATTTCTTAAACCTAATGCTGCACATCTTCTCCCTTAATATATGTAAAACGTAATACAACATATGACAGAAATTTGTGGAACAAAAAAATTGGGATTAGTATGCATAAATCTGGTGTTTTTACAGCTGTGTTGAAGAGAATATGCTTATATTAGACTGAGTGCCAGGACTGCTTCAAATTTGTAGCTGTCACCCTGGACAATGGGGTTTCCTTCAGGTTCATCACACCATCTACATAGTTAAATATAACAATCTAAATACTGTGATCTAATTACTCCAAAACTACATTTCATTCTAAATACTATATTCTAAATGTACCAATCTAAATACTCTGATCTAAAGACCCTGATTGAAAACTCCAATCTAAATATTCTAATCTAAATGCTCTGATCTAAATAAACTGAATGAAAACTCTTATCTAATTACTCTAAACTAAATGCTCTGATCTAAATACCCTAAATCTATATACTTGACCCTGTTTAAGCACTCTCCTGATATATATCCAATGGGTGTTAATAATCAAATCTCAGAAAATATTTCAATAAAGTATTTGACTAGTTTGAAACAAGTCATTTCTACATAAATATGTAAAGCTTGAAATATCATTTATTTCTTTAATAGCAAACAGATTTTTCAATATTGTGTTAACCTATTCTATTGTAGTATCCTTAATCTTAAATGATGAACATGCTTAACCACTTAACTTATCAGGTATAGAAATTCCTACTGTTCCGCTGACCTGAGAACAGCCCCTTTTAAGCAGGAATAGTTCAATATTCAAAATAATCGTTCCAGTGGAACAATGTCTTTTGATAAAAAGTGGCATTGATAACTTAATTTCTGCCGGAAACATGTTGCCAACATTATTCTACAGTATCTATAACATTATTTTTTTCTAGTTAAAATTTCACTACCTTTTCCACCTTGCCTGCAATTGTCAGCACAATTATTAATCATGAATTCGCAAGGCTGTTTGAACATGTACACCTGTATGCAACGTGTAGTGATGAATATCATTTGTGTAGTGATGAATGTCAAAATTGAAATTGAATAATTCCGCATACTGATGAATGTTCAGAAAATTTTGAAGCTTGATAAAATAAAAGTTGATAAACGTGTTATATAGCTTTATATATCATTGGAAAGAGAAAATGCTAGTATTTTAACAATTATACTTACAATAAAGATATCTTAAGCAAAATCTTATTTTATGAAGCTTTGAGACATTCGTCAGTGTGTGGAAATAATAATTCAGTATTTCACATTAATTTTTGTTTCACCTAAATAAGACATTCGTCAGTATGCAAAAGGAGGGACGACATGTCTACATCATGTATATACTAAAATACCTAGCTGCAACCAAACACATACTAACCAATTAAAAGCGGCTGTACATTAAGTCCAATTTGACAAAGGAATTTGCCAAGTAATCAATGAAGTTGGAACAGTAAAATCTGAACCAGAACAGTATATTTTTTGAGACCGTCACATGGAAACAGTGTCGAAATATTCATAATCCTGCTTATCCTTCTACCACATGCATGCTGTGGCTGGAACTTTATATCCACCACCAAAAAATAAATTCAAACTACACAATACCTGGTTGTGGTTGTTGTTGGTATGGCTGTCCCATGTGCCCACCTTGCATCATCTGCTGCGGCTGCATCTGCTGTTGCGGCATTTGTTGGTGTTGCTGCATGACCATACCCTGGGGAGTCTGCTGTTGGTAGGGGACATTGGGGTAGTGACCCTGTGGGGTGCCTGGCATCATCTGTCCATGCATGTCTGGGGTTCCACCTGGTGTCTGATATCCTTTCATTGACAAATCAAATTTTAATTTTGACACAATATTTGGGAAAAATGTACATTAAGCAACTAATAAAGTCTTATTTTGAAGGCCAGTTCTCATGTTAAAGGAGACATTCAGAAGCTAAATCCATCCTTGGGCCCGTGCTTATCCCCGGTTTCCATGGCGCAAGTGGATGAGAGTACATGATTCCCCTGGACAGTCCAACACAGATTAACTCCACAACAGTGCTGGTACTCATTTTACAGCTGAGTGGACTGAAGCAAGTAAAGTGTCTTGCTCGAGGACACAATGCAGCGCTCATGACAGAAATCAAACTTGGTACCTCAGAATACAAGCATGACTCCTTAACCACTGAGCCACAGCACCTCTTAAAGCAGGCATTAAGTCTGACAAAATCCTTATTTTATATGAGATAATTAAAAATAACAAATTTTATGACCTTTAAATCTCAAAGTCATCAAACATAAATATGTTAATATTAATTTGTAATTATTAGAAACTTTAATGCTATGGCAGCTGCCATTTTTATTTTAAAACATGCAAAAAATGATGCCATCAACCCAGCAGAATGTTGGAATGACTTGTACTGTATTTATTCATAATCTCAAGATTTCTAGCTGATGAAAAATTATTTGTAAGGTTCAAGGACAATTTTGTGTAGACATAAATTATCAAAACATGCCATTCAAACTTTGCCACATTATTTTGGAATAAACCTTTCTTTTAATTCTCAATCATATGGCTGCACTGGCCATCTTTGTTGTTTGTTTGTTTGTTTGTTTGATGAGGTCTTAACGGCACCACGACAACGAAGGTCAAATTGTGCCTAAGAGGTCAGATCATTTTAGAGGTAGTAAGGAAAGAGACCAGGGGAAGAATGAGATAAATTCAAGAACAAAAGCCAGAAAGCTGTGATCGAGAGAGGAGGTGCATGGGTAAAAACTAAAAACAAAGTAGAGAGGGGTGGAAGAGGAGAGTTAAATATGGTTGTAGAGGGATGCATGCTGAAGGAAGGAGACTATTTTATCTGGAGGATTTTTTTGGAAGAACTCAGCAATTGAGTTGTGGGAGCGAGAGAAGCCTGGGAAGGTTGTACAGGGGCAAGCAAGGAGAACGTGTTGGATTGTGAGGATGCAGTGGCAATTGTTACAGAGGGTTGTTGATTTTCAAGCTGTGCTTGACAGCGTTTATCGCCCTTCCTGTGGCACATAATCTCTGATTATGGTATTCTATTGAAATACATTCATCTTATTCGTTGTGTTTATAGAAACTGTGAATCTGCTGTTCTGGTGGGAGAACAGACTGATTTAAGGTCAAAGACTTTATGTCTCCTCAAATGTTGAATCAAAATATAGTACAATTTCTGATTGTCAAATTTTTTACCTAAAATGCAAACAACAAAATTTGACAATATTTTAGGTTTCATACCTGGTGGGTACCTAGGAGGCATGCCATGCTGTAGTTGTTGCGTTGCCATGCCAACTGGCGTGGGTGGGCCAACTATACCCATGATAGCACCACCAGCTTGACCAGGCATCCCTTGTTGGTTTCGAGGAAAGTAGTTTCTAGGGGATAAATATGATAAACAATAAAATATCAAAGCTGTAATTAAATGATACACAAATAAAAAAGAATATTTAAAGTGGTTAATATCTCAATTGTTAGCTTCTCAATCAGTTATTGGATTATGGTTAGTTTTTTCAAATGCATAAACTAATTTTTTTACAACAGGCAGGTTGTTTGGGTTAAAAGCACCTGGAATTAAAATAGTCATATGTGCTAAGACTAGGTGTGGAGAGCAAGAAAAAAAAAAATATATATATATAAAGGTGTACCATGCAGTTCGACAACAGAAAACATTTGAAAGAGATTGATTCCAACTTCTGGTGTGTTTATGTCTCTACAGAGAGTTCATTCACCCTCTGTGAATATTTGTGGCTTTGCTATGTGTGGATAAGATACTGTTAGCCAAAACTCTCTAAAACAAAATCTCCTCTCTTTACATTTATATGACATTGAATACTAACCTACTGACAAATAAATACATTTATCCTTCATAAAGCAATATCTTTCCTTAGGAGAAATGGTTCGTCAATCATTCACAGTTAATGCACCTTATTACCCAAGGCATTAGAATAAACAGCTATTTTTATCACCAGTTTGAAAACAAACTCTCCCACAAAGACACCTAACATGGATGAGTGATTTCAATCCCAAAAGAGCCTTGATTATTCAGCTTTGGCTTTGTGTAATCTTATTCACACAAATAGCCTTGGACTACTTGGCTGTGGTGTGCATGGGAATGGCAGATAAACATTTATTGTTTTGAGTGGAAATGCAATACACTGAACAAAAAGTTGGGTTGGTAATTGTCATACCTGAGTTTTCAGAAAAAAACCTGTGTCAGTTCGGGTTAGGTTAAACAGAAATTTTCATCATGTTTTCATGATGGCTGTCACACGTATCATCGTACATTTAAAATATATCAATTTTGATGCGCCTTTAAAATACCAGATTTTTATTTGGTTTATAATTTGCATAGGATTTGAATTAATTTGACTTTGGGTAAAGTAATGCAAATTTCCTTCCAAAATTCCTCACTTTGCATTTTTTCATTCATTCAAATGACAAAACTTTGAACAAAGAGAGTTGTTTCTAACAACAAGATTACAATATATGTGTTTTAGAAAATGATCTTACTAATAATCATCTTAATCAAAATATGTGAACACTATTTAATTACATAAAATCATAAACACTTCAACGGAGTTCTGTTGAGGTGTAACAAGCTTGCTAACCAGTTACTAAATTAAGAGGACATGATCTTGACCTTTTGAATATTCATGACTGATGGACAACACATAATAAAAGGTCAACACACCTGCCTAGCTGATGAGGATAGACGTGTCTGGTTGCGTTCTTGACATGAACCTCCTTGCAATGACGGATCAATCGCCCAAAAACAGGGAAAGGTCTGTGAAGTGAATAATTGGATAACGATCAATAGACCTTTCTAAATCTGAATCAGATTAATGAAAACTAATTTAAATAATGTCACATGGCTGAAATTCATGTATCCATAATGGACCAATCGTATACTGGGGGAATCTTAAAGGAATATTCCTCTGAAATTATATTTTAATATATTTGATAGAGGACAATAAAAGAAACAGAATTAAGAAAAACTAAGTTAATACCTTATTCCTAAAGTTCCGAAGTTAATGAATTTTAATGATTTTTCTTGTCTGAGTAAAAAAATATCGTTGTTCCGAATCTAAGTCATCATTACGATGTCATCACAGCACTTCTGTACTATTCTTTATGTATTACTTCAAAAACTAATTTCGCATTTTATAAATGATTGGAAACATTTTTCTTCAAAATTTATTAGAATAGGTGTAGAATAAAACTTACAATAATGTTTTCCAATCGGTTCTTGTAACTTATATTTGTATTATGAAAAATTAGCAATTAATTTTCAAAGAAATACATACAGATTAATACAGGAAGTGCTGTGATGATATCATAGTGATGACTTAGACTCAATTAAAAAAGTAATTTTTATGCAGGCAGGAAAAATATTTAAAGTTCAATAACTACTAGGAATGAGATATCAACACATTTTTTACCAATCTGTTTCTTAAATTTTTCTTATTAGATACATAAAAATGACATTTCATAGAAATATTCCTTAAGTGCTTGGACAGAGCCACACATGGGTACTCTTGTCTTCAAAAGACAGACTTCATTATTGTCCACAAGATTGGAAGACAATCAGATTGCAACTTCAATCAGACTGCAACTGCAATCATAAATAAAAACAGCAACTGAAAATATAACAATTTTTAAATGTAAACAAAAAACATTGAATGATTTTTATTTGAGAACGTTTAAGTTTGACATGAAAGAGGTTATTGTCATCTACAGAAGTAAGTTTCCTTGACAGGGAAATGTCAAGTTATAAACAATGAAACATTTCATTACAAGTTATTACAGCAAACAGTTAAAGTAAAAAAACAACAATCAAACAATGCACTTACTGATTCCTCTTATAACGTGTACATCCTTTCCATCGACAAGGGAACTCAGTTTGGCTCTCACCTAAATATAAAAGTAACCAGAGTAGCAGAGTAAAAGTAGCAGAGATCATAATACATCCACAAGTACATAATACTAGATCCACAAGTACATAATAATAGAGTTAAGTTAAAAAGGAGTCAATTAAATCATATTAAAATTAAAAAAATAATTTGCTTTAAGCTGAAAATAAATGATAGCAAACCCAAAATAGCCATGTGAGAAACTGTTTCTCATAAGATATGAAATCTATGCAACAATACTAGGTGAAGATGGGACACAAGAAAACTTTGCCTTCAACTTCCTCCCACAAAAACAGTAAAATATGTCTGGTTTATGCTCCTGATATTGGATGTTTGCACCCCCTATATGTGAATGAAATTTGTCTGGTTTATGCTCCTGATATTAAATGTTTGCACCCCCTATATGTGAGTGAAATATGTCTGGTTTATGCTCCTGATATTAAATGTTTGCACCCCCTATATGTGAGTGAAATATGTCTGGTTTATGCTCCTGATATTAAATGTTTGCACCCCCTATATGTGAGTGAAATATGTCTGGTTTATGCTCCTGATATTGACTGTTTGCACCCCTATATGTGAGTGAAATGTCTGGTTTGTGCTCCTGATATGGAATGTTTGCACCCCCTATATGTAAATGAAATATGTCTGGTTTGTGCTCCTGATATTGAATGTTTGCACCCCCTATATGTGAATGAAATATGTCTGGTTTATGCTCCTGATATTGAATGTTTGCACCCCCTATATGTGCATGAATTATGTCTGGTTTGTGCTCCTGATATTAAATGTTTGCACCCCCTATATGTGCATGAATTATGTCTGGTTTGTGCTCCTGATATTAAATGTTTGCACCCCCTATATGTGAGTGAAATATGTCTGGTTTGTGCTCCTGATATTAAATGTTTGCACCCCCTATATGTGAGAGAAGTATGTCTGGTTTGTGCTCCTGATATTGAATGTTTGCACCCCCTATATGTGAATGAATTATGTCTGGTTTGTGCTCCTGATATTGAATGTTTGCACCCCCTATATGTGCATGAATTATGTCTGTTTGTGCTCCTGATATTAAATGTTTGCAACCCTATATGCGAGGTGCTTTAACTGGTGTCTCCTTCATAACAAATAATTTTGATCTTGTACAAAGGATTTTCATGGGATATCTTTCCACCAGATCAATCAATAAAGTTCAAAAGTCAGCTCACCATCCTTTCTTGCATCTTTCATGTGATTGGATGTCTCAAGGATGTGATGAACTAAATCTTCGGCCGCTTCATACTGAAATTCACAATTCTCCCATAGGCACTCATAGATCAACAGCATGCCCTCACGCGGTTGGGTATTGGCGACCGGGGCTGGGGAATCTGCTGCTTTTCTGCTTGGTTTGGGAGGTCGGCTCTCCGCAAGAACGGATGCTCTCTCCTCGTAGCGAACCTTCTCCTCTGGAAGAAGTTTGTGCCACTTTAGAGAATAAAAAAATGCCAATTTTCTTTTAATGATAAGTTACGTGATCAACATATTCATCTTATATGAAAAAACACCAAGGCATTAAAGAGAAGATTAAGAAAGAAGAAATTGGCAATCTATTTACTCTGTGGATCCCTGTATCATCTTTAACACTGAAAATGGCTTAATAATAAATAATATACACAGCCATGAGATATTTCCCAGCAACTAAGATCGCTGCAATAGATATGTTGGTGATCTCCTTGCTATTCGCAACAACATCATAAGCCCAGATGCAATTAACAACCTAAAACGTTTGTGGAGCTTTCATTATCAGTAAACACTCAGAAAACACAGGTGTCACCCCTCTCAAGTCCTCAGATGGTATGGTATTACATACTCTGACAGCACCATGAAAGCTGATATCCTCAATGATCAGTTTGGGTCTGTGTTCAACAAAATGAAGATAGCTCTACTATCAGAGACAAAGAATCTAGCCCATATATTAAAATGGAGGACATAGTTGTTAACCATCATGGGGGGCATAAATTGCTTCTTGGTTTACAAATCTACAAAGCATCTGGTCCTGATTGCATTCCTGTCAGACTCCTAAAAGCTTTGGCTGAATTATCACCAGTTCTCAGTCTTATTTTCCAAGCATCTTTAAACCAAGAGAAGATGTCAGATGATTGGAAACAGGCCAACGTTGTACCCATCTTAACAAAAGGTGACAGAAACAAAGCAGGAAAGTACAGGCCTTTCTCTCTCACCAGCATAACATGCAAGCTACTAGAACACATTGTCTGTAGTAATATCATGAAGCATCTTGATGGTAGACCATCCTCTCAGACACCCAACAGGGATTCTGCAAGAGAAGGTCTTGTGAGACTCAGCTGATCAAACCAAACAAGAACTTTCCAAAAACATTGATGACAGCAGCCAGATTGATGCAACACTGCTTGATTTTTTAAAAGCATTTGATCGAGAGCCTTGTAAGCATCTCCTCCATAAAATTGCTTATTATGGCATCACTGACACCACTGAACCAAAGACTTCCTGGGGAATCAATCTCAAAGGGTGCTCCTGCATGGTGCTATCTTACATAATTCCCGTTCTTTCAGGCGTCCTTCAGGGAAGTGCTCTTGGGCCATTATTGTTCCTGCTCTTCATCAATGACCTTCTCGATAGTATCTCTTCTCCAAGTAGCATTAAACTCTTTGCAGATGACTGCAAAGTCTATCGTCAAATGAACAATGAAGCAGATGCTACTACACTTCAAAATGACTTGAATAAACTGCAAGAATGGGGAAAGATTGGTTAATGGAAGTCCATCCCCCAAAATGCCAGTTACTGCACATTTCCAACAAAAGGAAGATCATCAGAAAGAAGTATAGCATCCAAGGGCACATCCTTAAAGAAGTAGCCACTGCTAAATACCTTGGTGTCAAGATACACAACAAACTGAACTGGAATCACCACAAACAAGAAGTCACTAACAAGGCCAATCCACAAGAACTTTCCTTCAAAGAAACATTCACCAATGACCCGGACACACAAAAGTGGTTTGCTACAAGGCCTAAGTACAACCCCTGATGGAATATGCTAGTGTTGTATGGGATCCTGCATCTGAATGCTATATCAGAAAGCTTGAAATGGCTAAATGAAGGTATGCTACATTCATATACCATGACTATCACACAACAAGCAGTGTTACATCCATGCTTTGGTGATGTACCGCATTGCAAACCATCTAATTGACCTATCACCATTCCTTCTCATCCCAGCTGTCATGTTGAAGGGCCACTCACAAAAACTCCACGTTTCATACTCCCTAACCGTCGTCTATAAACATAGCTTCTTTCCAGACACAATAAGAATTTGGAATTCCTTACGGCAACAACTTGTGGACTGCTCATCCACTGACAGCTTCAAGCAGATGGTGCAAACCATCTGCCTCCACTGTTAGATATCCTCTACTTGCCATGTGTTGTTTTAACCTTTTATTTGCACCTACTATTTACATCTGCACTGTGCTATTTCTACATTTAATGTCAACCATACAATGATCCACTAATAGTGAAATGTATGTATTGGAAGAAGAAGAATCTTTTCTCAATAAAATTGATTGGCACATTCCCATAATTCTAAAACATATCAGTCATGTCACTTCTGCTTTGGTTCTTGATTGGCTTCTCACAGTGTATGTGCAGATATTTCGACCAATTAAAAACCATCAATTGTATTGTATACTTCTGTCCACCTTAACATGTTAACTAGCCTTTAAAAACAATCGATTTACATAAAAAATAGAGAGCTCTTGCAGTGTTGAAATTTTAAATTTGCATATTTTTATAAATAATTAGGCCTGAAAAAATAAAGAAAATGGTTATTTTTTATTTAATATGGGTAGAATTTGTTGTTTTCAGGATACTCAATATATTATAATGGTATATGGACAGGCAGAGAGTTTACAATATCACTTACAGAGATTAGAATGATGAGTGATGGCTTGTCACAAAATGTCACATCACAAAATTTCAAATTTGTCACACAAATGTCTCAAATGTCACACTATTTTGGCACCTTTTGCACAGAATGTCACATCAGTTTGTCACATTTGATTAGCATAGAATCACACATCATGACCAGTTAACCAGTGATACTAATAGAAAGGATCATTTGGTTATGCCTGTTTCATGAAAAATGGAACGCTCCACTAAAAAGCAACATCAAATTACCTATGAGTGTAAGTGAAGGGGTAAAACATGTCACCAAATGTCAGACAAATCTTAATACACCTGTTTCTGATTAAACATGTTGTAATCTTTAATAAAGATTTTTCACAAACTTTACAAAATGTCACAGATTTTTAAACAATGAAATTTTGTCACAAAATGTCACCATGTCACAGACGCTTCATTCTCTGCACTTATAGTTTCTGAATAATAACTAATCAAAGTTTGAAGAATTTCGAATGAATGCAAAAGTTGTGATGCATTTTGTGATGTTTTAATGTAAGTTTTAAAATTCTGTGCTAGATTTTGGTCCCTGAAAATCATAACAAATTTTTTCCTACTAAATTTTGACAGAGGTTTGATGGAAATTAAAAACCTCTTGGTTATATTCAACTGCTTCCATTCAGAGAACAGTGGTGAAGAATTGAAGAACAATAAGCAACAACGTAAGGAAATTCATAGGTTTTCTTGTTCTGATGTCATAAAATTACAATAAAATTTGGTGCATAATTACGCTCTCAACTTTTCAATTCTGTAAAATGGTCAATTTTTAACACAGACTTTGATGATATTTTTTTGTTAATATTGCAGCAACATTTTACAAATTTATGAAAACCTTTGTTTCGCATATGAAAATAAAAAGACAAAGTTCTTTCAGCACATTTCAGCTTACCTCCAATCCACACAGTCGACTGATCTCCCCAAAGCTAGAGTTTGGATTAGAACTCTTCACACTTGCCCTTATCTCACTTGCAAATAATATGAAGCCACTCGCAGATCGATTCTTCTGTCAAAGAAACAAAATGAAGCACAGACATGATTTTAAAGGAATTTACTAAAAAGGCTTTTGGGAAATTTCATAATGGCTACAATCTTGAAACACAATGTTAGAAAGATTTTATGTGCTGCTATCATGCTTTGGATACTTATCCCCAGACCCCAAATCAGGTCTAATGTCGCCACATTGTGAAAAAATGATCTCACATCAATGCATAATAATATGGAGGGAAATTTAAATTTTGCTGATAGTTTTCAGCAACACTGAAGAAGGCAATGAGTATTGCTTAAGATTGCAGTACAAGTGCCTTAAGATGTGTCAAAATGCCTCTCAGCTTTAAGTAATTGAGAACAAAAATGTCACCAATTAACAGTTTGATAGTCCATAACCAAATTTCATTGTAATTCCCTAATTTTGGTTGAATAATGCCATTCAACATGCAATCAGAATTTCTGTTATGAATTTTATTGTAATATAAATAAAACTAAACAGAAACAAAGTGACATACAAAATGAATGGACTTATTAAACTAAATTTTAATTTTAATACTATAAAAAAAAAGAGAATTTAATAGTGAATCCTAAATAAATTGATGTAAAATTCTCACCCAATCACTCTTAACAATTTTGGAGCAAAGATATCAATTCTCTTTTAGAAATATTAACGTTTGATAAAGAAAGACCTGACAATTCTGTGGGCGAACCCACTGCCATGGAGCATAGATTTGCCATAGCATTCCCTTTGGAGCCTCTGCAAATCCCAGGAACTTCCCAAAAATAAATCCTCAGGGACCTCTCCAGGATAAATCCCCTGGAGTGATGATCAATGGCTTGTCACAAAATGTCATGTCACAAAATTTCAAATTTGTTACATAAATGTTCTCAAATGTCACATAATTCTTGGCATTTTTTGCACAGAATGTCACATTTTGCCTTTGTCACATTTAATTAGCATAGATTCAAACATCATGACCAGTTAACCGGTGATATTCACCCCACTTGGGTAGTGGGTTATTTACAAGAACTATACCTACCTTCTATGCATCCCACCCACTGATCCCACAGGTTCTCACTATTATGTTATGGTGAGGTTTAAAGGAAAAGGGACATTAAAGGGTATGGTGGGACTGCGTCGGTAGCTCTGGTTTTTGGTTGTATATTTACAGTGTGCTGACCATTTATGGTCAGGTTGCATATTTATAGCATGGAAGGTAGGATAAATTAAGAATCATTTGGTTATTTCTGTTTTATGAAAAATGGAATCCACCACTAAAATGCTACATCAAATTACCTATGGGTGTGAGTGAAAGGGTAAAACATGGCACAAAATGTCAGACAAATCTTAATACATCAGTTTCTGTTCATTTTGTCACAAAATTATCAAAATGTCACAGATTTTTGGACAAGGAAATTTTGTCACAAAAAGTCACCATGTCACGAATGCTCCATTCTCTGCCTGGGCCTCTCAGGGCATGCTACATAAGATTCCATCAAAGTCATGGCTGTCACCTAAAATATAATTGCCTAATAGCTTCCAGATTGCCAACACACTCAATTAAATCAGTATAAACAATTAAAGAGAATAAATCCAACCCTTGTCACTTTTGGTGTAGAGGTCACTGAACTCGTCTCAGTACCCAGGTCCTCATCGATATCAGCAATCGCCTCTTTCATCACTTCATCATCTGACTCCTCCATACTGTCTGGCTGCAGAAGGGGGACGGTTCCTTAAGAGGGGTGATAGGCTTCTTGAAGAAGTAGATCTCATCATCGATGACCTTGTTTGCGACAGAGTATCGGCGAAGGGACTTGATTTTTCTCATTTGTTGCTCTTGCTCCTTGTATTGCGATTCACAGACGAAGACCTCTTGTTCCATAAACTCAGTTGGACGGCCTGAAGAATTAAAGAATCATGTGATTAAAACTTACGGAAAGAACCAAAAAAATTTCTGAGTGAGGCTTATGTGAATGTCAAAGTACTATTTAGGTTATGTGAAACTTATAGATGCATTTATCATGAACAAAAGAATAGAGGAATCATTGTTTTAATAGTCAGTGGACAGATAAAAACAATATTAGCTTCATGGATCTAAAATATATCAAACACCATCAAACTTTCTCTAATTAGCATAAATGATTAATTCCAAAAGGCCATTTTAAAGTTTTGTTTTATGCAAATTAGTAATGTGTGAAAATACATTTATAAAGAATAATAAACTAGTTTGCTGAAAACAGAATAATGCTTAATATTTTTTAACTTAACCTCCCTATTAAATATAATACCCTTCTATACAATTAATACAACAAATTGTCAAAGTAATAAAAAGGGTTTATTACAACACTACACAAAATGAACAAAGCACATCTACTACATTAAAGGACATTATAAAATTGTCTACATCCTCTTTCATGCCTTCTCCTCATATGCTGCAATGATATACATATACAATTCAGACAATCCCCAACAAACTATATGAGACAAACTCCGCTGCCATCATCAATATTGACATTCTTTGTAGCTAACATCAAAAAGGTCGAAAGGAGGGAGGGTGTGGGTGGTATGTGTGTGTAAATTTATGTAAATAAGACCTAGATCACTAGTGTTTTGTTTCATTAATTTTTCGGGGATTGTAGATATCACTACATGTAGCTCTTAATAGTATGATGACTTACTGATGATGTAGTTTTTGTATGACATGACAGCAACCTTCTTGATGATTCTTGTAAAAGAGAATGTTTCATCCTCAGCACTGCTTAGAAAGAGTTCGTTTCTGTAGAACATTCTGGTAGGAGGATGCTGCACCTCATACGGCCTCATCAGTGTCGGTCCTTGAAAGTATGCCTCACCGCTATTCAAAGAAGAGAACAGAATTGATGTTACACATACCAAAATATGTCAGTGTTATCAAACAAGATACACTACAAATTTTCACTATAGATCTATGAAAAGCTACAAGAAATTTTCTATTTTATTTCTTATTAAAAGAGCAGAAAATAATATCAAGAGCAATTTTAATTTTGAAAATGACCTATAATTTTTTTATAGTTTATTTAGTTTTCTACAATTAAAGATTGCTGTGCTCAGACATACATAATCTTATAAAGCTAAAAAATGCTAAATCCATCCAAACCATTGAGCTCATTGGGCCAGTGCTTATCTCGGTTTCCATGGCAAAAACAGATGAGAGTACATGACTCCTCCTGGACGGGATGCCAATCCATCACAGTTTAACTACCCAGCAGTGCTGGTACTCATTTTACAGCTGAGTGGACTGAAGCTAGTAGAGTAAAGTGTCTTGTTCAAGGAATCAATGCAGTGCTCATGGTGGAAATCGAACAAGCATACAAGCATGAGTCTTTAACCACTGAGCTACTGCACCTCTTCTTAAATACATGAATCATATAAAACAGTCTATTCTTTAAAATATTAATTTGAAATTATAAATCAGCAAATGAAAGGTGGCATAATCATCACTAAATACAGTAACATCAAAGAAAAAGACAAACAAAAAAAGTACAAACTTTTCATCTTTCCAGATCTTGTCCACCCTGGCTATCGCTGGTCTTTTCCTGCCCTCAAAAGACACAAACAAGGAGTCTCCGAGCTTGTAGCACTTCAGGTTGTAGTTGAGTTGCTCATAGAATTTCTTGTTTGTTTCTTCCTCTCCTATCAAGTCTATTTCAACATTCTGTGATAAAAACAAAATGAGACAAAATAGTTATAATGTTCCCTTTGTGTATAGATATGTGTAACTATGTAGAATTATTTGGTTGTTTTTTCTTTCAGTTTAAATCCACTTTCTCAACAAGGGTGAAAATTATAGCGGATCCTAGCACCAATGGTTCCGAAAGTATTTCAGGTTTCCCAGAAAGAAAAAGAGGAAAAGAAAGAAGCAAGGAAATGGGGGAGAAAGAAAAGAAAAAAAAAAGGAAAATGTGAAAGGGGGAGAAAAGGTGTGAAAGAGAGAAAGAAACGAGAAGACAGATATACAATTTTCTCATTGTTGTTGTGGTATACTCACAGAAAGATTTTTTTAAAGACTTTCTATGGTCCCAGAAAGTAAAATATTTTAAACATTAAATGAGACAAAAGCTGATCAGTTTTCCACAGCCAATATATTTGAAACCAGAGTAGAAGTTCTTGGTCAGGTTTTTTCCTCTAGCACATCAAATTCGACATTTAGTAAAGTACAAAAAAAAAGTTTTTTGGATAGGAATTTATAAATGAAATGTTTCAAAGTTAATAATATTTCTTTCAGCAAGATCTTTGTGACTAAGCATTTCTTAAGGACTTATGTTTGAAGTAAAGTGAGAAGTTTTGTTCTTGCAAAGCTTAATTGAATCCATACCCGCTGGAAAGGTTATGGGTAATTTCTTCACAAAGTATCACAAAACAATTTTTCTAAGATATGAGTCAATGCAAAGAAATAGTGGGGTCATGGGCGGGATTTGCCTACTGAAAGTAAGAGGAGAAGGTGGGGGAGAGAAGATGCAAAAAATCACCATACAAAATATACAATTTTGAAAAAAAGTGTGATGGGAAGTTCCCCCTTAATAATTTTGACAAGAAAACTGACCTCTCTTTCTTTATCAAATACATGATAGCTTTCTCCTTCTTGACCTCGATTAAGTTCACTTGGCTCACGAGCTCCTGCAAAGACGGATGCAACTCGTACCTTGGACAAGGGTTCTTCTCTTGGAATGATCTTGTTAACATTCAGAGGAACACTCCACAACTATGGAAAAAAGGCATAAAAAACAGTAACATGGCAATATACCATTTAGCAATGCTTAATATATACTGACCAATCAGCAGATGGTGGAAAACAAATTTGCATAGTGGCTTATTTTATTTCTGCAACATAATATGTGACAAAATATCATAATGCCCATGGAAAATACATAATACAAAGAGGTAGATGATTATATATAAAGAAGCATATATCATTAAATGGATATGCATGATTAATTTATGTACAATTATTTTCATGATAACAAATATGTGTAGGAGACCTGGAAGAAGCAGTGTTTATTTGAATAAGCTGTATATTCTCTGTTTGTTTGTTTGTTTGAAAAACCTTAAATCTGTAGCCCTGACAAAACTTCAAAGGGGGTCTATATTGCTCACAACAGAAACCACAATCCAGCACAAGCAATTACACCAGGGATTTCCACACACTTCAGCTCACTTTCCATGGTCTTAATCTGACATTGATAGTAAACAAATTTCACTGCAGCCTACTGACTTTCACTCAACACAAGGACAAAAGTATTCCCCGGTGGTCAAAGTATCTGGCTTGAAGTAATAATTTACAAATAGGGTGATATTTAACAGTGAAGGTTCTGTTTGTTCATGGATGAGTGATTTTAAGTGATGTTTTTGTTCAACCTTGTAGGCTTTGAGGATTTTTGGACTAAAAATCCATGCAACAGATTTTCATCATGTGGGTGGGAAATTTGTACACTATAAACAGCTGTGTGCATATTTTATGCAAGTGCGTAATTTTGGCTTCATAGTTTGATTAATCTATTTCTTTTCTTCAAATCAGTATACAAGAATATACAAAAATCATAACAAAATGTTCGTACAAAAGAGTATTCAAAACTTTGTTAATGAATAAATAGAACACAAACTTAGCTATCATGTGATTAACAGAAAGAAGATTGTAACACCAGAAATAAGTCTTTTCTAGTCTGGACCTTGACTAGTTTGTGGTGTGTACATTAAATTTACAATAGTAAATGGTTTAAAATTATTTCCATAACCGAACAGTACTGGTTACACATTACATCAGTGAGTGTAAGGAATTTTGTAATGAATATCTCAGTGTAGAATCAAATTGATGACAGTCTGAAACTACTGGATTAACAATCTCATAAGACAAGTATGGGAAATTTCGTAAACATGAATCATGGTCTAGCAAAAGAAAAACATAATAATATTTGAGCAGTCTGGAAAAGATCTAGATTAACAATGTCAGTTAGTGGAGCAATTTTAAAGGCATAAAAAAAATATAAAAAAAACTTAAAGGAGATATAAAGTCTGATGCAATCCTTATTTTATATGATAGAGCATTAAAATCTAAACCAACTACCAAAAACAGCAAGTCAAAAGTTTATTCCTACTTCAAGTAATTAATGTTTGAAGTCGACACATGGAGGCTGCCATTTTGTTCAATTCTGTATTGAAATCGTGTGCATGATGATAATATTTCCCCCATAGGGACTAAAGATTATAATGTACTTCTTTATCAATTTTATTATAGTTTTTATTCCAAACTGATGTGACACCTGAGTTTTAACAGCATGTTTTAATATTTTCATGTGTACCCAAAAATGTCCTTGACCCTTACAAAAGTAAAACAAATTTTCATAACCTAGAAAATTTAAGATAAATTATAAAGAAATATAAGGCATTCCAACATCCTTGCTGGGCTAATGACATCATAATCTGCATATTTTAAAATCAAAATGGCGGCTCCCATAGTACTATTTAGTAGTAGCATTAAAGTTTTTATAATTACAAAATATGTTTTAAATTGTTTCGGGAGGTATGAAACTTGGTCAGAATATGTGTTATATATTATTCTATCATATGAAATAAGGATTATGTCAGACTTTCTGTCTCCTTTAATAATTGAAATCCTATATATACCTTGATTTTCTTGAATGCTTTGGCTTTGGCAGAGTAGCGGGATTCACAGACGTACACATCCTCATTAGTGAAACCTTCTGGCATTTGTTTGAAATAGTCTTTCACAAACATGACAAAGCAATGGGCAATCACATGCTGGGAAATCTTCACCTTGTTGTAATAATCACTCTTGAATACTTCCTGTTAATCAAGTAGAAGACGTTTGGGGTGAATTCTTGATGCTTTCGTCAAAGGAAATTAAAATATTCATTACTTCATAAATATTTGATTCATGAGACCTATTGAAATGTCAAAAGTGAAAGGTCAAATAATGCCAGAGAGGTTAGATTATATAAAAAAAAAAAGCAAATGGTACATTCTGAAAGAGGTAAAACATGGAAGGCTAAGTGGTGAAAGAGGAATCAGTTGTAAAGTAGGGAACAAATGCATTATGCCTAATCTAATTCAAAGGCTTTTATTTTTATTCTGGAGTGGACAATTCAGAGATATTCTTATAATTGAATGATGACAAAACGAAAGGAGGATTAAGAAGAAGTTATTGTGGAAGAGATAGGTGATAAATGTACAGAGATGATCTGGAGAGAGTGAAAAGAAGACGGTTTGGAAGCACATGTTTGACAGAACTGCTCATCCCAGTTGTGGCACAGAGGTAGATGTGAACTGCAAATATGTTGAAGTGATGTAATATCTTCAGCACTTACAAACAAAAAGGTTAAAATAATAAGCATACAAAATTACAAATTGACACATGCTGTGAAAATATCTACATTTCTATTAAAATATCTACATTTCTATTAAATCATCTACATTTCTATTAAATATCTAAATTTCTACTAACATATCTACATTTCTATTAAAGTGCATGAATATCATTCAGAAATTTAACAGGATTCAAACATGAACAAACCAAATTCTGCAACTTTTCCACGATCCCTATTCATCATTTCTGGACTCTTTTTGTAAGTCAAACTTTTACATATTGTGGGATTAAAAACACAACAGATATTTACAATAATGGCCAAAAGTGTTGCAACATACTCACTTAAATCATTTCAGCAGCAATTATCCCCTTTTAATGTTGTGCATTTTGCAAAAACCAGGAAAATTGTGACTTAAAAATTGATAGGAGGAGTGTGGATGTGTTCCAACTACTTTTGGCCACAATTGTAGCAAATGAAGCATTTTTTAAAATTCTGACAGTTTCAGGTCCATAGCTCCTATATTTCTTACACATCCATGACTTTGCAGGCCTGGAAACTAAAAAGAAACACATATTCCATGATTTTTGGGAATTAAAGGAGCTGAACATTACAACAAATTTCTTTTTACCTTTTCAAGAAACTTCCTTGTTGCTAAGTGGAATGTCTCATTAGGTCTGAGGAACCAGTTGCCATGGAGCCATCCTTCACCATCTGAATCCCTCCACAGCTTCTCAATGCAGACAATATGAGGCTTCAGTTGCTTCTCACTGGTGAAAGGAAGCACATGGGATGTTACTCAAGATTAAGTTTTTGCATTGATTCTTTGTCTCACATAACAACTTATCACCTCCCCCCACTTCACTTTCTGGATGTCTATATCAAAAGTCATGGTTGCACCCTCCCTCCTCCACTTTTTGGATGCAAGCTATACCCCTGGTCTGGGTTCCGACTCCCTAGAATATTTAAATACATTCTTGTGCTTGGAATATGAGTATTCCAATAACCAGAAATTGGTTATCATGAATACTAAATCATTTTTAGTGAAACAAGTGCTAAACATGAATGAGCAAGGTACAAATGACACTTCTAGTAGAAAAAAAAAAAACAATGCTTCTTTCATTCATATCTAACAAATTGGATGTTTATCTCAACAACCATGAATCAAATCTTACCTTGGTTCTACGTAAATAAAATCCCCAACTCTATATGTGACTCCTTGCACTACAATACCATCAGAAAGCTGGAATGTTAAAAAATGAAAACATGTGTTACAAGAAACTTTCTTAATTCGTATCATTTATCATCCAAGAACTAGTCCCACCTAAATGCAATATGCTAGAATGTTTGAAAATGTATTGAAAATCATGTCCACTGTGTTCTTCTACAATGTGAGTGGATGATATTGATGCAACACTGCTCAGTTACATCCCTAGCCATCACACCACATGCACACAGTGCACATGATGAGTAACATAGTGAAATTGATCAATCAATTTATTGATTGTTAATCAAACTCACATCCTCCTCTCCTTTGGTCTCCTGACCATCCTTGGATCCTTCTTGGTCCCCTCTAGCCTCCTCCTCCTTCTTATCTGCATCCTCCTTTAACTGCAAAAATTGATTGATTATTGTGTATAAATAGATTGATTATTGTGGATAAATAGATTGATTATTGTAATAAATTGATTGATTATTGTGAATAAATTGATTATTGTAATAAATTAATTGAATATTGTAATAAATTGATTGATTATTGTGAATAAATTGATTATTGTAATAAATTGATTGTTTATTGTAATAAATTGATTGATCATCGTTATAAAATGAATGATTATTGCAAAAAAATTGATTCACTTTAGTAAAAAAATGATTGATTTGATTTGGTTTGTGGCATTTAAAGGAATTTTCCCATGGATTTTCATTTTCATTTATATGATAGCGGACTCGTGATATCTTATTCTGTTTAGGAGTAATTGCATTTAAAACTTACTGTATCACCGGTTGAAAATAACCAGTACAGCTTATAGCGGGATATCATAATTGCACTTATATTTTTAATATTTTTTTTGAAAAATTAATTACCATTCTTGTTTAATTATTTAGATGTGGTATGACATTTTGCACTTTGCAAGAACATACTTTGCCCATCTGCATGTGTATCTAATAGTCTTATTAATAGAAATTTAATCATCTCCTAAACAGAATATGTTTCAGCATGGTGTTTCCACCAATTTGTTTCTTTGATAGTCCTCTATCATATAAATGCATAAAAAGTTTACAGGAATATTGCCTACCTACTGTGGTGTAGCAGTTATAATACATGTCCACAAACCACAAGGCCCTGGGTTCAAACCCTGGGTTGGGTAGACATGCCAGCAGTGCACTACAACTGGTTATCAAAGGCTGTGGACATTTACTCCTTTTTTTTTTACAAATTTTTTCCCAGGGGACAGGGGACTATTGACTTGGTTGTCGATATTATGTCTGTCTCGTCCAGGTTTTAAGTGTTTCGTGATAGCATTCTTACTATCATAACCAAATACGCAGGCGACGATCCTGTCATTGTAATTGTGTGTTCACTCGTCATCGTCGTCACAGGAATATTTCTTTAACTCAAGCCAAGCAGAGAAGTTTATTTAATGCAAAAGTAAATAAAAGTAACTAAAATTTTTAATAAATGTTATGGATTGGCAGTGATTTATTGATTGATGAGATTATTGGCACATTGGCAGCGATTGTAAAATAGTGTCAGAGAGGTTAAACCATATCAAAATCATTTCAGACGACACATAGTGCGAGATGAGAAAAGTAAATCAAATGGTGCAAAAGCAGAGGAGGTTGCAGGAGAATGAGTAGATAGTGCAGTCAAGGAGAAATCAAAGGAAAAGAGAATGCAATGTACTTAATTTATTGCTACATTGTTTGTGTTCTTTGTCATTTTTAGATTTTATTTGGGAGAATGAGAGCTGAGATGATATTAATATCTTTAATAGGATGGATGATGCATAAAGGAGAGGAGGAGGTGCTAACTTGATGCTTTTGACAAGAAAATTGAAATGAAACTGATGAAACTTGTGAGCGTGGTAAATGCAGAGGTAAAATAGTGCCAAAGAGGATACATCATATCAAAATAACAAAGGAATTAGAATTAAAAACCCACCTCTTTTGGGAGCTTTTCTTGTTTCTGTGCCTCCACATCGTTCTGCATGTGTCTGTCCGTGTACGATAAAGCTGGAGAGAGTAAGATCTCCCCATTCTTGCAGATTTCATCCCTTATCTTGATGAAAACTTCTGCAGCTCAATAGCATCTTCATACACCTGTACAAAATTCAAAGAAATAAATCTAGTTTTAATTTTTTCCTTGGTAGGAAAAAAGGTATAAATGTGGAAAAATCCTGAATTGTGACATGAGTTTTTTTAAGTACATGAGTTTGAAGTGTTGTACAACAAGACTGTGGAATCACCCAGAACAAGCCCCGTGAGACACCAGGTCTGCTACAGCCAGTAAGTGGTCTGTTGTGTTTCTAATAGACTGTGAAGTTGCCCTGCAACAAATGTAGTACAACTATTATTAGAAATATAATTTCTATATCTGATGAGATTATTGGCCCATTGGCAGCGATTGTAAAATAGTGTCAGAGAGGTTAAATTATATCAAAAGTATTTAAGACGACACATGGTGCGAGATGAGAAAAGTAAATCAAATGGTGCAAAAGCAGAGGAGATTGCAGGAGAATGAGTAGATAGTGCACGGTCAAGGAGAAATCAAAGGAAAAGAGAATGCAATGTACTTAAATGATTGCTACATTGTTTGTTTTCTTTACCATTTGGTTTTATTTGGAGAGAATGAGAGCTGAGATGATATTAATATCATTAATAGGATGGATGATGCATAAAGGAGAGGAGATGAATTGAATTGTGGTCAGGTGACAACAATTTCTGTTTTGTTATTCTCACCTGTGAATCCGTTCTACTCAAGGAGCGAGCCCTCTCAAAGACATCAAACATGTGATCCTGGAAAACGTCCAGTCTCTTGTAGCATCCTCTGTCTAGGTAGCGCCTCACGGTGTCCAGGTCCAAAGGCTTCCTGATGATAAAGATACATGTACAAAATCATAGACCATTTCAAACTAATTTTAGCTCAATGTGATTACTCCAGGTACATCCACCAATTAACTGCTGGGGGAATTTTCCCAACCAATCAGCTGCATTTGCTGGAGGAAAATGTGGAAACAACATTGTGCGCATGTATTACCTTCATGTATAACATACCTATAAATAGCTTATAAAAGCATTTCTTTTGATACGCTTGAACACATACCCTACATGAATTGTGCAGACAGTCAAGAACTGCCAGTATTTGATTGGTCGATAAGATTCCTGCCAGTATACAACTGGTCCATTATGGCAATGTCACATTATTTAAGTTAATTTTCCAGAAAATGCTGGTTTAATTTTAAATGGTCTGTTGTTGAAGAATTAGGCAACAAGAGCCACCCCCCCACAACCCAGGGACAATAATGTCTACTAGCTCACAACTAATGGTCAGGTTTTAAAGCAAGCAATAACGTAATGATAATCCAGAAACAAATAATTCCCAACCACTTACTTCTGTACATGTGCTCTTGTCTCTTCAGGCATCTCAAATTCTTTTTCTTTATCCTTCTCGACTGGGATTTCAGCAAGGGAGTCGCTATAGCAACGACCTTCCTCATCCTGATGATTGGCCACAGACACAAAAAGGCTGGTGAGAATCTCTCTAACGATGCCTTGAACATCAGGCACACCAGATGACTCGTCACCTGACAATTCAGTTCTGGTCTGAAGGAGCACTCTTTGAAGAGTGAGGGCATCCTATGAAGAAGGTTATTTAGATGGAATTACATTTATATTGTGAACATTTAAAATGCATGTATCGCATATAGCACATGAACAAAATTACATATAGAGCTAGTGACATAGGCAGATAACAGTTGCTCGATTGTCTCAAAGTCTATGGAAAATCAAGAATCCAAGAATAATCCCACCTATATCCATTACAAATTAACCATTCCATACCTGTTTTGCTTTGCAAGACATCGATTTTTCAAATTAGGAAACCACTATACTTTCATTTTTGGTTTGCTTACATGGAAGTTTTAATTTGAATCAACCCTCAAAGTCAATGGTGATGGCACACAAATAAATTCAGCTCTGAGACCTTAGCAAAAAGCCTTGTATAAATTGTTGTTGTTGAATTATTAGTATTATTATCGCCTTTATTGTCATCACCACCACCATCATCACCGCCACTGTCATCACTACCACCATCGTCACATTATCATCATAATCACCATCATTCTTAATCATAGCTACTAAGTACCTTGTATATAAGGGAATCTGGTTCATTAAATTTGCAGGCATTGTCAAACATCAGAAGGAAATCATTGACCATGTCATCGAGCTGCTCATACTGCTTGTTGGACATGCGCTGTTGAATCCTCTGCAGGTCAATGGGCTTTTAATCACTTGATAGTACTCAGGGTACTCCTGAAAATGTAGCAAAAAGAAACAAATTAAAACATTTTGCATGTTTGTTTGATGAGGGTTTAATGACACCACTGCAGCAAGGGTCAAATTGTGCCCGAGAGGATACATCATTCCAGAGGTAGGAAGAAAAGAAAATAGGGGGAGATTAAGAGAACACAGGATCTAAAATCCAGAAAGCTGGGATCGAGAGAGGAAGTGCATAGGTGAAAAAAGGGGCAAAAGTAGAGGGAGGGTGTGAGAAGAGGACTAAATATGGTTGTAGAGGAAAGCATGATGAAGGAAGAAGATAATTTGATCCGGAGGTTTTTTTTGGAAGAGCTCGGCTATTGAAATGTGGGGAGCAAGGGAAGCTCTGGGAAGGTTGTACAGAGGGCAAGCAAGGAAGACGTGGTGAACTGTGAGGGTGCAATGGCAATTGGTGGAGAGGGGTGAGGAGGAGCCAATAAGGAGTGTTTTGATTATTGCTAATGATTAGAAAACTGAAATACTAATTCATTACAAAGTCTAAAAGATATTGAAAATAGATGTAACAGTTTGTGTAAGCATAATCTTTTGGAGGGGCTTTATGACTCCCAAGAGATTACTAATCCCTTAAATTGTAACCACTCATTTGATAAGATTATAAAGTGCTTTTTAATAATTAAAAAAGAAATCCAGCTGGTAAAGGTTACGTTTGCAACATAGTTACATAAGCTAAATTAAAATAACAAACATTCCTTGAAAAACTGATAATATTTTATAAGCTTGTGAGTATTTTCATTAATTTTTAACAAAATTTGAATATCTTAAATATTTGTTTGTTTGTTTGAAAGAAAACAGGGGGAGAATGAGAGAAATACAAGAACTAAAAGTCAGAAAGCTAGTATCGAGAGAGGAGGTGCATGGTGAGAGAAAAAAAGTAGAGAGAGGGGGTGGGAGAGGGGGACTAAATATGGTTGTAGATGGAAGCATGATGAAGGAAGGAGATAATTTTATGTGGAGGGTTTTTCAGGAAGAACTCAGCAATTGAGTTGTTGGAAGCGAGGGGGCAAGCAAGGAGATCGTGATGGACTGTGAGGGTGCAATGGCAATTGTTGCAGAGGGGTTGGGGGAGCCAATAAGGAGGTGGGAGTGAGTGAGGTGGGTGTGACCTATCCTAAGACGGGTAATATAAACGATGTCAACACGAAAAAGGTTATTGATGGTGGGTTTGATCGGAATGGTGGGCTGGATGACGTGGAATTTGTTACCAATTTGGGAGTCCCATGAGGTTTGCCAGCAGTCACGAACAAGGGAAGCGATAAGCAGTTTGATGTCAGAAAGGGCTTTGGGAAATGGGGTAGGGAGGAGGTTGAGGGCAAGCTTAGCAGCTGCATCAGCCCTGTCATTGCCAGGGATGCCAACATGGCTGGGTATCCAGAAGAAAAGAATACTTTTCCTGCAGAGGGTGGGCGAAAGGAGTTTTTGGATGAGGAGGTGGGATGTGAAGTTATCCCATTTAAGATTGAGTAAAGAAGTAAGAATAACCTTGGAGTCGGAGAAGATGGCAAAGTGGCTGAGCGGAGAGTACTCAATAAAGGTGAGGGCAGGGAGGATGGCCTTTGCCTCGGCTGAAAAGATGGACGAATAGTCGGGAAGCCTGCTACTGAGGGTGATGTCTTGGATGACGGCAGCAGCTGCTTTGACGCCTTCCTTGGGGCCATCAGTACAGATGGAGGTGTAATTTGAGAGTTGGTCTTTGATTTGGTTGTGGAGATTGATAAAGAGGTTAGGGTGGGTTTGGGTTTTGTGATGAGTGGAGAGGCCCAGGTGGATAAAAGGGAGGGGGTGGCTCAAGGAGGAAAAGTGGGCCAGGAGAAGGTGCCAAGAGTGGCGGGGTTGATTGAGAAGGAGGTCTGATTTGAGGCATAAACTAAAGGGAGGGGATAGGGTTTTAATCCTATCAAAGAGGGTGGAGAAATTGGGGTGCCTAATGAGATTGTAAACAGGGTTCTGGGTGTTGGTGAGGACTCTAAAAGCATAGAAGAGGCTGAGCTTTCTACACCTTAGCAGAAAGGGGGGTTCGTTGGCTTCAACATGAAGGCTGGTGATTGGGGAGGTCCTGTAGGCACCCAGACAAAGCCTAAGGGCTTCATTTTGGATGGTGTTGATGTGGTTGAGGTATGAGTTGTAAGCGACACAGTAGACAATATTGCCATAGTCAAGCTTGGCATGAATGGTGAGCCTGAAGATTTTGAGGAGAGCATGGTGGTTCGCGCTCCAAATGGTGTTAGAGAGTAGGCGGAAAATGTTGAGGAAGCTGTTGCATTTCTGTTTCAGGTTGGTGATGTGTTGCTTGCAGGAGAGCTTGAGGTCTAGAGTTAAGCCCAGGAACTTTGTGTCTTCAACTTTAGGGATGTGACTGCCATTGAGCACAAGGTTTGGGTTAGGGTGAAGGTTGTTGAAATGACAGAAGCGCATGCAGACTGTCTTGTCTTTGGAGAATTTAAAACCGTTATTGTTGCAGCTGAGTTGGGGCCTATTTTCGGCAAGAGAAAGCTAGGGGAGGAGTAGAAGATGGTGGAGTTGTCCATGTAGAGGATATGTTTGATGTTGGGGCCAGGGTTGTCCACAATGTCATTAATGCTCAAGTTGAAGAGAGTGGGGGAGTGGATGCTGCCCTAGGGGATGCTCTCTTCTTGGGGGTAGGGGTTGGAGAGGGTGTGCCCAATACGAACTTGGAACTTCCTGGGGGAGAGAAAGTTTTGAATAAAGATAGGGAGGTGGCCTCTGAGGCCGATAGTGTAAAGTTTGCGGATAATGCTGTATTTCCAAGTAGTGTCAAAAGCTTTCTGGAGGTCCAAAAAGATGGCAGTGAGGTGTTCCTTTTTTGCAAAGGATTCCCAGATAGCGGTGTCGAGCGTAATTAACTGGTCTAAGGTACTGGGACGTTTCCAGAAGCCGCTTTGGTGAGGGGAGAGGATTCTGTTAATCTTAAGGAACCAGTTTAGTCTCTGGTAAATGAGGGCGATGGGGTGGTAGTTGGAGGAGTAGGTCCTGTCCTTCCCCAGTTAAGGGATGGGGGTGACAATAGCTGTCCTCCAGATAAGGGGAAAGGAGTGTGAGGACCAAATGTGGTTGAGGATGGTGAGTAGGGTAGTGGTGGCCTTGTTGGTGAGGTGTTTCAGAAACTGGTAGGCGATGTTATCTGGGCCCTTGGAGGTGCAGCCAGCATGGTGGATGGTTTGGTTTATTTTGGAAAGGGTGAGAGGGGTGTTGTAGCTCTCGGAGTTGTCGGAGGGAAAGGTGATACTCCGGGCGAGATCGAGAGCTTTTTTGATTTTGAAAGCATTGGGGTAATTGTCCGAGGACGAGATGTTGCTGAAAGAGGCGACGAGATGGTTAATGTCCTGTTTCGCGGTGAGAAGGTTACCATTCCTGGAGAGATGGGGAGACTTGCCCACCCTGCCGTAAAAGCTGTTAACCATTCTCCAAATCTTCTTAGTGGGGGTGTTGATGGTGAGAGAAGAGATGAAGTTGTTCCAAGTGTTGGTTTTACTGTCTTTGATAGTGCGCCTGGCCTTGGCACAGCTGATGCGAAAAAGGTTGAGGGTGGTCAGCTTAGTTTTGAAGTTCCCGAGAGCCCTTTTCCTGTTCTTGATGGCGGTTTTGCAGTCATCAGAGAACCAGGGGTTAGGGGGGAATGGGGGGTGATTAGGGGTTTGGAGGTTTTAGGAATAGAGCAGGTGGCGATGTTGATAAGGATGTTACTGAAGTTTGACATGGGATCCTCACCTTCGAGGAGATGGGGGAGAGGTGCGAGTCACAAAGGGTTTTTTAAATAAAAACACTTGCACCTGAGCAATCTTAGAGTGTTCCTTAATGAGTGAAATGATACAACAATAAGAACACTTTGAAAGCTATTAAGACTTAAACTTTCCAATTCGTTTCAGAAAAGGAGGGCAGAAATCTTAGTGTTTAAGACATTTCGCATTTTCACCTGAGTTATTGATTGATAGATTGTTGGCACCTCAACCAAGAAGGTCAAATCTTAGGTCAATCTAGAGAGATGGCAAACTTATATGTGTTAAAGAGAGAATCTTTTCTCAAGATAATTGGTTGACCTCTCACCAACAAATTTGATATATACTAGTAACTTCACTTCTGATTGGTTGACCTCTCACCAACAAATTTGATATATACTAGTAACTTCACTTCCGATTGATTGACCTCTTACCAATAAATCTGATATATACTAGTAACTTCTCTTCCGCGTCAGTAATTGATTTGCTTGTCGGGGATTGTGTAAATATTTAACCAATCAATGAATTGTAGTGCGTTTTCTCCGTGCTGACACAATATCAGGCCTTCATAGTAAGAAGAAAGAAGAGGTAACGGTGAAGAAGTAATCAATTATGAATCAGAAGAGAATGAAATAATCATACTCATTTGAAGGTCAGATATCACGTTAACGGTGGCTACCATGAAGATTAGAAATATGACAATTCAACATTTCTGATTGGTCAAAATGTTTACAAAATCACTGACAATCCAATTAATTAACGCCACAGATGTGACATGATGACATGGACTGGTCCAATCAGATTTATTGTGAAGGTCAAGAAACGTTCTTGAGACAAAATTCCCTCTTTAAATGTTTTTCATCTTCATCTGAGGAGCAATTGACCAAACTTCCATTTTAGATGAATGGTGCACTTCTATTCTTAGTTGGACATCTTATGAATGGTGCATTTCCATTCTTAGATGGAAATCTTATAAATGGTGCACTTCCATTCTTAGATGGACATCTTATTAATGGTACACCTCCATTCTTAGATGAACATCTTATGAATGTTGCACTTCTATTCTTAGATGGAAATCTTATGAATGGTGCACTTCCATTCTTGGATGGACATGTTATGAATGGTGCGCTTCCATTCTTAGATAGACATGTTATGAATGGTGCACTTCCATTCTTAGATGGACATCTTATAAATGGTGCACTTCCATTCTTAGATGGACATCTTATAAATAGTGCACTTCCATTCTTAGATGGACATCTTATTAATGGTACACTTCTATTCTTAGATGGATATCTTATGAATGGTGCGCTTCCATTCTTAGACGGACACCTTATGAATGGTGCACTTCTATTCTTAGATGGACATCTTATAAATGGTGCACTTCCATTCTTAGATGGACATCTTATTAATGGTACACTTCTATTCTTAGATGGATATCTTATGAATGGTGCGCTTCCATTCTTAGACAGACATCTTATGAATGGTGCACTTCCATTCTTAGATGGACATCTTATTAATGGTACACTTCCATTCTTAGATGGACATCTTATGAATGGTACACTTTCATTCTTAGATGGACATCTTATGAATGGTGCATTTCCATTCTTAGATGGACATCTTATGAATGGTGCACTTCCATTCTTAGATGGACATCTTATAAATGGTGCACTTCCATTCTTAGATGGACATCTTATTTTACACTTCCATTCTTAGATGGACATCTTATGAATGGTGCACTTACATTCTTAGATTGACATCTTATTAATGGTACACTTCCATTCTTAGATGAACATCTTATGAATGTTGCACTTCTATTCTTAGATGGAAATCTTATAAATGGTGCACTTCCATTCTTAGATGGATATCTTATGAATGGTGCACTTCCATTCTTAGATGGAAATCTTATGAATGGTGCACTTCCATTCTTAGATGAACATCTTATGAATGTTGCACTTCTATTCTTAGATGGAAATCTTATGAATGGTGCACTTCCATTCTTAGATGGACATCTTATTAATGGTACACTTCCATTCTTAGATGAACATCTTATGAATGTTGCACTTCCATTCTTAGATGGAAATCTTATAAATGGTGCGCTCCATTCTTAGATGGATATCTTATGAATGGTGCACTTCCATTCTTAGATGGAAATCTTATGAATGGTGCACTTCCATTCTTAGATGGACATCTTATAAATGGTGCACTTCCATTCTTAGATGGATATCTTATGAATGGTACACTTTCATTCTTAGATGGTCATCTTATGAATGGTGCACTTCCATTCTTAGATGGACATCTTATAAATGGTGCACTTCCATTCTTAGATGGAAATTTTATGAATGGTGCACTTCCATTCTTAGATGGACATCTTATAATTGGTGCACTTCCATTCTTAGATGGATATCTTATGAATGGTACACTTTCATTCTTAGATGGACATCTTATGAATGGTGCACTTCCATTCTTAGATGGACATCTTATAAATGGTGCACTTCCATTCTTAGATGGACATCTTATTAATGGTACACTTCCATTCTTAAATGGATATCTTATGAATGGTACACTTTCAATCTTAGATGAACATCTTATGAATGGTGCACTTCCATTCTTAGATGGACATCTTATGAATGGTGCACTTCCATTCTTAAAAGGACATCTTACCAATGGTGCACTTCCATTCTTAGATGGACATCTTATGAATGGTGCACTTTCATTCTTAGATGGACATCTTATTAATGGCACACTTTTATTCTTAGATGGATATCTTATGAATGGTACACTTCCATTCTTAGATGGACATCTTATCAATGGTGCACTTCCATTCTTAGATGGACATCTTATCAATGGTGCACTTCCATTCTTAGATGGACATCTTATGAATGGTGCACTTCCATTCTTAAATGGACATCTTAAAAATAGTGCACTTCCATTCTTAGATGGACATCTTATTAATGGTGCACTTCCATTCTTAGATGGAAATCTTATGAATGGTGCACTTCCATTCTTAAATGGACATCTTATGAATGGTACACTTCCATTCTCAGATGAACACCTTATTAATGGTACACTTCCATTCTTAGAAGGACATCTTACCAATGGTGCACTTCCATTCCTAGATGGACATCTTATCAATGGTGCACTTTTTAGATGGATATCTTATGAATGGTACACTTCCATTCTTAGATGGACATCTTATCAATGGTACACTTACATTCTTAGATGGACATCTTATAAATGGTGCACTTACATTCTTAGATGGAAATCTTATGAATGGTGCACTTCCATTCTTAGATGGACATCTTATGAATGGTGCACTTCCATTCTTAGATGGAAGTCAGATGAATGGTGCACTTTCATTCTTAGATGGACATCTTATTAATGGTACACTTCCATTCTTAAATGGATATCTTATGAATGGTGCACTTCCATTCTTAGATGGACATCTTATCAATGGTGCACTTCCATTCTTAGATGGACATCTTATGAATGGTGCACTTCCATTCTTAGATGGACATCTTATGAATGGTGCACTTCCATTCTTAGATGGAAGTCAGATGAATGGTGCACTTTCATTCTTAGATGGACATCTTATTAATGGTACACTTCCATTCTTAAATGGATATCTTATGAATGGTGCACTTCCATTCTTAGATGGACATCTTATGAATGGTGCACTTACATTCTTAGATGGACATCTTATGAATGGTGCACTTCCATTCTTAGATGGACATCTTATGAATGGTGCACTTACATTCTTAGATGGACATCTTATTAATGGTACACTTCCATTCTTAGATGGATATCTTATGAATGGTACACTTCCATTCTTAGATGGACATCTTATGAATGGTACACTTCCATTCTTAGATGGGTATCTTATGAATGGTGCACTTCCATTCTTAGATGGACATCTTATGAATGGTGCACTTCCATTCTTAGATGGACATCTTATGAATGGTGCACTTTCATTCTTAGATGGACATGTTATGAATGGTGCACTTCCATTCTTAGATGGAAGTCAGATGAATGGTGCACTTTCATTCTTAGATGGACATCTTATTAATGGTACACTTCCATTCTTAAATGGATATCTTATGAATGGTACACTTCCATTCGTAGATGGACATCTTATTAATGGTACACTTCCATTCTTAAATGGATATCTTATGAATGGTACACTTCCATTCTTAAATGGATATCTTATGAATGGTACACTTCCATTCTTAGATGGACATCTTATTAATGGTACACTTCCATTCTTAAATGGATATCTTATGAATGGTACACTTCCATTCTTAGATGGACATCTTATGAATGGTGCACTTACATTCTTAGATGGACATCTTATGAATGGTGCACTTACATTCTTAGATGGATATCTTATGAATGGTACACTTCCATTCTTAGATGAACATCTTATGAATGGTGTGCTTCCATTCTTAGATGGATATCTTATGAATGGTGCACTTCCATTCTTAGATGGACATCTTATGAATGGTGCACTTCCATTCTTAGATGGACATCTTATAAATGGTGCACTTCCATTCTTAGATGGACATCTTATGAATGGTGCACTTCCATTCTTAGATGGATATCTTAAATGGACATTCTTAGATGGACATCTTATGAATGGTGCACTTCCATTCTTAGATGGACATCTTATGTACACTTCCATTCTTAAATGGATATCAATTACACTTTCATTCTTAGATGGACATCTTCCATTCTTAAATGGATATCTTATGAATGGTGCACTTCCATTCTTAGATGGACATCTTATGAATGGTGCACTTACATTCTTAGATGGACATCTTATGAATGGTGAATGGGAATGCACTTCCATTCTTAGATGGACATTCTTAGATGGACATCTTATGAATGGTGCACTTCCATTCTTAGATGGACATCTTATGAATGGTGCACTTCCATTCTTAGATGGACATCTTATGAATGGTGCACTTACATTCTTAGATGGAAGTCAGATGAATGGTGCACTTACATTCTTAGATGGAAGTCGGATGAACGGTGCAACAAGCTCCCTGCTACTGGCATCTTTGTGATCCTTGATGGCGTTGTAGAGCTCCTGCAGTTTCTGACCAAGTGGGGTCATCACTCGCAAACTCTTCTTTGATGGAGATTTTCTCATCCCTTTACCCACTTGTAATTCTGACGGGGAAGCAAGAAAATAGTTATAAAACATTTGTCTTAGCCCTTTGATACCCAGCGTGTTCAAAACATGACTGCAATTTTGTATAACTTTAAAAAAAAAAATAATATTATTCACAACTTTCCTTTTGCTTTCTATCACTCTGAGTTTGGTTTATATGAATGCTAAGACAATAAACTTTTCAATACAAAATTCAAAATAAAGAAAATATTGACATAAATATGCAAATTTTATGCAAAATTAGTCTAAAAATGCTCATTACTTTTTGAAAATGGAGGATTATTTTTACATAATTATATAGTTTGTGAATTTTTTTTTCATTGATACCAATAAAAAATAAAAAATTCAAAGCAAAACATGCAAACAGAATGAAAATAAACAAAACATAAGCACCCTTGTAATTACTCACGAAAAACAAAGCCGCATGTCTGGTTCGATTTTCAAACCTGGGTCCACTCACATGAAGTCCCTCATGCTTACCGCCACACCACACTGCCTATGAGTAGTGTGTGTTTTAAAACTTATATTTTGGTGTGGACAAAGAGGGGGTAGTTGCTCTTTTTGATTTCAATTAAACTTCATTAAAAATGCAGGGAATTCCGATTCCAACAATATTTTTTATGTAAGGCAGTTGTATTGCTATCAGGAACTTCAATTTTTGTCAAAAGTTGGTCTAAAAATCATGTAATTTCGCACATATTTTGCCGAAAAAAGATATTGATGACAAGGGCAGTCAAAATTCATCCCAAATTAGATGCATTAATGTTTTTGACAGTTTCTCACAGGTTTTCAGGCAAAAGCAAGATCTGGAAGTATGGCAAGAAAAAGCAAGTTTATTCAAAAATTCTCAATATAACCCTCATCAAAAAAATGTTAATTTATTGAAAGAACTATTAGAGCTCTTTTAAGTGATACCAGGATTACTGCTGTAGGCCGATTTGACAAAGCAAAAAAACTTTTTGAAAAAGTAAATGTCCAACCAGTGATGTGATGATCTATGATAGAGGACTCTTAAAGAAATGAATTGGTGAAAAAAACTATGTTCATATCTTACTCTATTAAGGAGTTACAGCATTTCAAGTTCCATGTGTGTTGAAAAGTGACCTTACAGTGTACAGTGTGGTGTGACAATGTTGATTTATTTCTTTAAAAAGAATTGCCTCTTTTAAATTATTAGAAACATTTTTTGCTTAGTTATTTAAATGGGGTATAACATGCACTTTACAAAAACATGCTTTCCTCATCTGCTCAATCATGTAACTTACACTCTAAATGAAATCATTGTTTATTTATGTTTTCTCACAGCAAGGTCACTTTTCAACACACTGGTGAAATCTTTGCAGTGCAGTAACTCCTGAATGGAATAAAAACCAACAATGGCAATCAAACATTAAGGGAGACCCAAACCACAGAATAATTTGGGTTCTATTTGAGTAAAAATGTATGAAGATTTCAAAAATCAATAACGCTTCCCTCAAAAATCAACCAGTTTCCAAATTTCATTCAAAGTTTGAGGCCCTATGGGATCGCCATATTGTTCAGCATATTTTGAAACTGCCTGTTTTCAGGTCCGGAGGTGACATTTAAGAATTAGTTCCGTTTTTTTGTTGTCATGAAATATTTCACGAAAGACAACTTTGAACAACAATGATTAGGATTTAAGTGCGAATTATTTTACGGTTTTCACGTGCTTTAGAAGCACAATTAAATTTTGATTTGAAAGAATATTTGCTTTATTTTAAAGATTATAACTTGCTTTCGGTGGGGTTAATATTATTGTCTTCTTGCCTCTATTTCGGAACCTGTTCGTTGAAACTCTCTCGGAGAACAGTAGTACTACTAGTAGGCCTACGTTAGGCTAGTTTTTTTCCGTAGGATTTGCATAAGTTGTCATCAGTTTAGGTCTAATGCCATCGACGGGGATAATCACTACTGACTTAAGAAATTTTTTCAAAAGAACAATTTGTACAGCCATATGCTTGACATTCTGACAATTCCTTAAAATTTCTCGCTACTAAATTTTTTTTTTTTTAACTTTCACAAATCAATTCCCGCACGCATGTACTGTGGTACGGTAAAGGTGCCTAGGCCTAGATGTGTTTACACATCATGCGCAAACGGAACTGATTGGAAGACGTCACTTGAAGTCACTTCTATTGAGGGCGGGTGTACATGATGGCCGCCCCTATACGATTCATATATCGAGTAATTAATATTTTTATCAATTAAGATTAAATATGACGGAACGCTTTTTAAGCATCCCAAGGTGGGTATAGTGTTTAGAATATATGTTCGCATCATAATAGGTAAGAGCAATCTGTGGGTTTGTGTCTCCTTTAACATCTGACGATTGGTCTGCAACCATAGACTTACAAATATTTTGTATTGGTCTAAAACAAAATATATTCACCAGGAATTTCAATGTTGAGCTCTTTGCACTTTTTATGGAGCAACTTTTCAAGGGTATTGGTATCGGTGTAAACCATGGACCCTTCCTCATTGTAGTGCCGAGCATTGCAGAACATCAGATCAAAGTCTATGAGTACCATCTCCAAGCTTGAGTACTATGACAAGGAAAAAGTAAAGGAAAAGGATACAAATAAATGATCCTTTAGTATCTTTATCACATATTAGCAGGGATATTACAAAGGAACAAAATGGTTAACATAGTACTACAACATGAATACCTATTCAACTGAAAATTTGCATATTTCTTTGAAAAATTGGCTTGTTTGGGCTTGGTTTTTTTAACATCTCAAAAAGACTCCAATGTAGCATTTATACAAGACTCCAATAGGAGAGTTTTGGAGAACTGCTTGGAGACCCCCTGGAGATCGAACCCAGAACAATTTAAAGATTCTGATAATGGTCAAGCATACAATAGAATGAAATAGGAAAGCAGGATGTAAAAAACTGAGATGCCTTAGTACTTGTAAAAGTGATAATGCAAATGACTAAATTTAACAAATTTATATTATAATTAACATATAGATCTTAAATAGTGATTTTCTATGCACAATGAGTACTTAAAGCGCTTTACAATGGAAATTGTGGAGGCTCAGCGCACAAACCTGTTTTTTTTTATGTACTATTACCATGGTCCAACCTATTTTGCTGCCAAGCGAGAGGGCAGCAGGCTCCATTTTCAAAGTTTCTGGGAAAACCTGGTCAAAAAATGAACTCATGACCTAATGGTGGGTAAGTGGGTGCTCTATCAATCGAGCAAACCAGTGGCTATTTTTTCCAGACAATATCATAATTAGAATCAAAATAATAATAAAAATAATTATAAAACAATGTTATAATAAAATAATAATAATAATAATAATAATAACAATAATAATATAACAATAATAATAGTGATAATAATAATAATAATAATAATAATAATATAATAATAATAATAATAATAATAATAATAATAATAATAATAATAATAATAATAATAATAATAATAATAATAATAATAATAATAATAATAATACTTGTTTTTGATATAGCGCTTTTCTACGCAGGTATGCATACTTAAAGAAAGCTTTACAATGGAAACTTCAGGCTCAAAGCTGCAGCACACACGGTGCACAAGCCTGTACTATAACCCTGCTCTGATCCTTGATGCTTAGCACCAAGCAAGAGGGCAGCAGGTGCCATTTTGAATGTCTTTGGTATGACTCGACCAGGGATCAAACCCACGACCTTCCGGCTGGAAAGCGGGGGTGCTTTACCAATTGAGCTAACCAGTTGGCTTTATATATAAAAAATATACATTTCTATCAAAACATGTTTTGTACAACGAATTACAGGGGCCTATCTAAAAGTTACATAATATTTATATTAAGTTACAGATATGCTCATTAAAAACACAGGTAGCTTACACTTACCTTATCAGTCAGAATGTTACTTTCGATTGTTTTTACGTCAATAGGGTCCGTAATGACCTTGTAGTAATCTGGGTATTCTTTCTTTGATGGTTTTTCCATGAAGAGATCTATAGGAGCTCTTCCAGCTTCATCCTGTTAGAACAAGAAGGATAATAAATATTGGACCAGGGCCCAAATGCATTGGGAGCTATGGCACCCTCAATAATATGCAAGGAAATGTTTTTGAAAGCATTCATGTCTGTGCATTCATGTCTGTGCATTCATGTCTGTGCATTCATGGCTGTGCATTCATGGCTGTGCATTCATGTCTGTGCATTCATGTCGGTGCATTCATGTCGGTGCATTCATGTCCGTGCATTCATGTCCGTGCATTCATGTCTGTGCATTCATGTCTGTGCATTCATGTCTGTGCATTCATGTCTGTGCATTCATGTCTGTGCATTCATGTCTGTGCATTCATGTATGTGCATTCATGTCCGTGCATTTATGTCCATGCATTCATGTCGGTGCATTCATGTCTGTGTATTCATGTCTGTGCATTCATGTCTGTGAATTTATGTCTGTGCATTCAAATCTGTGCATTCATGTCCGTGCATTCATGTCTGTGCATTCATGTCTGTGTATTCATGTCTGTGCATTCATGTCTGTGCATTCATGTCTGTGCATTTTCACAAGACAGTCTTTACTTGTAATTGGAATTTTTTGTACCACCTTCCTATTTTAATTTTCAGGCACCAATATGTGTTTATGTTAATTAATGATGTATGACTGGGAAACCTTCACATTTTCATAATCTGGGTTCTTTCTTGAATGGATTCTCTATGAAGAGATCTATAGTGGCTCTTCCAGCATCATCCTCTTAGAACAAGAAAGATAATAGATGTTGGACTAGGACCCACAATGCACAGGAAAACAGGGGGTCATGGCCCCTCAATAATATGCAAGACAATATGTTTCAAAGCCTTCATGTTGGCCAACTTTTTGGTCCAAGCCTACTTTTTTAATTTTCAGACACCAATATATAAGTTTTTATGCTATTTTATGATGTATGATTGGGCAACTTTGTTATTTATTACATGAATTCTTTGTATTTTACCCATGTTAGACCAGGGCCCACTCTGCCTGGGAAGCCAGGGGGCCATGGCACCCTCAATTATATGCAATTCAATATATTTTTTAAGCAATGGTGTCTGTTCCCTTTGAAAGCCTTTACTTGTAGACCGTTTTGATTTAACTCCCATTTTTTTTTTTGGTAGCAATATGCTAGTTTTATACTAATTTATGATGTATAAATGTCAAACTTTGACCTGTCATTACTAGAACTTAAAAAAAGCAATATCCAAAATTCCAAGACCATTCCTAAGTTAAAACTATCTATTCAATTGTTTAACTCTTTTGAGTCCATACACCTATTAATTTGCATCTCAGTACTACCTTATATTCCACCAATGCCTGTAGCAACTCCATCATATGAGATCTCAAGTTGTCGATAATCTTCATCTTCAATTTTCTCTTGCTTCCACTCTCATCTTCACTTTCTGCCTCTTTCTGCAGAACAAAAGCAAACACTAGTATTAAAGGATTAGTTCAGTGGTAAAACTTGTCCATCTTATATGAAAGAGGACTTTAAAACAAACAAAATGGTGAAGAAACCATTCAAAAATCTTATTCCATTAAAGAGATATTCAAGTTTAAAGCTCTGTCATATCTTTGTATAAATGACTGGTGTAGTAAGTCTACTATGAAATGTTAGAATTTTTATCCTCACATTCTTAGCAATTAGCAATTCCACTCTTATCTTCACTTTCTGCCTCTTTCTGCAGCACAAAAGCAAACACTAGTATTAAAGGATTAGTTCAATGGTCAAGCTTGTCCATCTTATATGAGAAAGGACTTTAAAACAAACAAAATGGTGAAGAAACCACTCAAAATTCTTATTCCGTTAAAGAGATATTCAAGTTTAAAGCTGTCATATCTTTGTATAAATGACTGGTGTAGTAAGTCTACTACCGAATGTTGGAACCTTTATTCTCACATTCTTAGCAATTCCACTCTCATTTCTACTTTCTGCCTCTTCCTGCAGCACAAAAGCAAACACTAGTATTAAAGGATTATTTCAGTGGTCAAGCTTGTCCATCTTATATGAAAGAGGACTTTAAAACAAACAAAATGGTGAAGGAAACATTCAAAAATCTAGTAGTAAGTCTACTATGAAAAGTTGGCACCTTTATCCTCACATTCTTAGCAATTGTTAATGTATTTTAAAGAAAATATAAGTCTTTTTTCCTATTTCAATTATTTTCCCTCAAACTTTCTAAAGATGGTAAATTATAATTACCCTAACAAGATTCTGTTTTACGAATTTCCTGACATATCCAATGGTTTTTAAGCCACAAAACTGTAGGACAAAATATGATAGAATACATAAAGATTTGGAGGAATCTGAGGCAGTGACATCACTAGTCTAATTTTAGTCCTTTCTACACAAATAATACCAAACTTCAAACTTAAATATCTGCTTAACGGAATAAGAGTTTTGAATGCTTTTTGCACCATTTTGTTCCTTTTGAAGTCCTCTTTTATATATGATGGACTTGACTTGCACTTATCCTTTAATAACAAATTAATACAACACAGTGTCAGATATACAGATTACAAGTGTGTTGCATTATGCATCATTGGTACTACAAGTACATCCTGTCAACTTTTCCTAAGTACTTCTACACCAGGAACTCAATTCATTCTCACAAGATCTGAACATTTTGTTTCTAGAGATTTAATCACCTCTTCTTTTGAAAAGTTATTTCTACCCACCAGTATCCTTTACAATGGTCCAAAACAATGGAATTCTCACCCCATATTGATTCAAACTACAAGGTTAAAAAAATCCATGTCATATCTGTATTACGTACTAAATTACATAACTATATAGTTGTGCTGTCACGACATGGCTCTATTACGTATCGATTATTGTGAAGAAAAATATCGTGATACATCGTATATCGCTATACTTTCAAGAAAACTGACTCACGACACAAAGTTGTTAATATCACTAATGATATATGATCATGGAGTTACAATTACTCCATGATATGATGAACGCAAGAAAAAATGATTTGCAGATCCAGTAGACATGATTGAGTGACTATTACGTTCATCACGCATGCATCATACATGTGTTTGGTAATTCAGCCAATGTGACCATGAATCATTGAAGTGAGAGCCTGAGTGGCACATTCTGGACCAATTTTTAGTTCTTTTTGCCAACTTACATTGGCGCATGTCAGTATGTGGTGATAGAGCACGGTTTTTAATTAGTTTTTATGTTTTACGATTATTTTGCACGTTTTCAATGGCCTAAACTTGACTTTTAAATTTAGTGCTGTAACGTTAGAATTGTAACGTACGAAGTAGCCTAGCCTAGCTGCGCGAAAATTTCTTAGTTGAGTATTAGTTTTTGGTATTGCGATATGTCACGAGAGGCAGATTTCATGTCCTGGGAAAAGAGATATTGCGGTAATTGATATATCATGACAGCACTACTATATAGTGTGTTTATGTATAAAAACACTGAACTACTTTCATGATTAAATTACCCAATTAACTAACAGCAATACTCACCCACAGTTACTTACACATTGATGATTTTACCTAAAATTTTAATAGAATACTATCTTCGAACCTAACATGACAAAATATCTATAGCCAAAATAAAAACACTCCCTCCAGTTTCACCACATCTAAAAATCCTAAAGTTGCCAAAATATACAATTTCATATTCATGGCTGATCCTAACATCAAAAAAACTAATAATACCAACACAACAAACAGAAGAAAAAAACAAGAGAAGAGAATGGATCATTATGTCAGGTGGTACTCATGCAGCACAAGTTAACCTGCAACATAAGATTTATTCTTCATGTAATATTTCAAGACGAACAAATGGGAAAGAAATGCAGACTTCTCCTCTAGTCAGAAAATCTCAAATGTACAAAACAATCACTTCAACAGAAAGTCCCAAATCACCTAACACTTAATGCTGGTCTGGAGCAGGACATTCACTAAAAGGCTTTTCTTGGGGGAATCAGGAATGGTTCAGCATGACTAAGTATGACATTTTAAAATGATATTTAAATAAATTCTTCAGGGAAGAAGGACTAAAACAAAGGGAAGAAGGACTAAAACAAAGGGGAAACAGAACTCAACAGCAAAAGGAAGTTATTTTGATAAAAAAGAGTGCTCAAGATCAAAAGAAATGAAGCCTTATTCTGGTATTGATACTTTCAGGTAAATTAATACTTGAAATTAAACTTTTCTAAATAAATGCTTTGCTTTGTCAAGTATTTCAAAGTTTGTTTTGCATACCAATAATGCACTCATGACATAATAAATTATGAAGTTATTTACAGTATTTAGTATTTCAAAGTTTGTTTTGCATACCAATAATGCACTCATGACATAATAAATTATGAAATTATTTATAGTATTTAGTATTTCAAAGTTTGTTTTGCATACCAATAATGCACTCATGACATAATAAATTATGAAGTTATTTATAGTATTTTTTAGTAAGGGTGTTTCAGCTGACATCACATGACTTTGTCTACATCGCCATATTGTAGAGCAGGAACACTGTCATATACTGTACACTTAATTAGACTTACAAACATTTGCATGTAGTTATATAAGATTAGTTTTGAAATATTATTATGCCGGATTCTTGCTGTGCCATTGGTTGCACTGGTAGACTATTTTATCGAACTCAGCAATTGAGTTGTGCTGGGAATAAAAAGAGTGGCGTTTTCTTGATTTCCATCTGATCCTGATCATTGCATGGAGTTTGTTATCAATTTGGAAGTTCCATACAGCGGTTTGATGTCAGAGAGGGTTTTGGGAAAAGGGAAGGGAGGAGGTTACAGATCACACTAAGTTATATAAGATTATTTTGAAATATTATTAGGATTAGACGTGTGCTAGGGAATAAAAAGACGTTTTCTTGATTTCCATCTGATCCTGATCAGCTGTACAAGCTACAGTTCACACTAGGATTTTTCACACTAGAATTTGCAGAAAGCACTTTATATTAGGTATGTGGGCTTTGTCCAAGTATAACAAACAATCAAATGGCATTCACGTAAAAGTTACTCTTTGTATTCCTGTTGAATGTTTAAAACTTACAGAAAATATGAAGTAAAGTCGGAAGCGATCAAAAAAACTGCAATCAGTAAAATTTGCTAAGGTAGGTCAGGTACTGTAGGTTAGCATGTAGTATGTTTGTTGTACGTGTGATGTGCCTGAGAAGTGTGAAGACGCATAAGCGCAACAATGCCTTGCCCTGCAAAATGGCTTCCAGTGGAGTTAGAGTCACGTGATGAAATCCCTCTATTTGCTAATATGGACTTCTTCCACCACCTCCCATAAACTTATTTAGCTAGTTCCGTTCCTTTCACCCTTCTTAGTTCAAGAATTCTGAACAGAATAGTCTTTACGTTACGGCAGTAGCATCCGTAGTGTCCGAGTTATTACTAATTATACCTGGAAGAAATTTTACTGAATTCAAACGTTGTGATGTATGAAACAGAAGACTGATCAAAATCTTTAAATTATTTCTAAAAAAAATTCTATCCACAAAATTTCAGTCACTAAAAAGACTTATGGGTACAATGGAAATTCAAATTTATGGGTCTGATGGAAATTTAACTACTCTATTTAAAGAATGGTGAAGAATGGAAAACAAATAGGTCAGCAAATGGAAATTCATAGGTTTTCTTGTTGTGATGTCACAAAATTACAATGAAATTTGCATAATTCATCAAAATAAGGCTTTAAAATTCAAAATGCTGTAAATATTTAACCAATTCCTATTATTTTTTTACTTAAGCCTTAGTTCTTGCTACCTGTCCATAGGCCTTTACCAGCAAAGTAATGTAACTAACAGATTATACTATGTAAGTTGAGAATTTAATTCAATTTTGGCATGTTTTTAACAACAAACATGGTAAGTTTGAAAAATGTTCACCTCAATGTTTTGTAAAATTATTTGGAGGAACTTCAAAAGACTTCTGTGACTGAAATTGTTAAGCTCAAAGGTGCACACATACAAACACAAAAACATGGGAGAAGAAAACTATAAAAAAAAAAGCAAAATGAAAACATAACGAAGAAAAGATTAGTTCCACTTCTGGATGGATTTTCAGGTACTTCAAGATTTAAAAAACAAAAATCATGTTATGTGCGAGAAAAAAATGAAAAGAGTAAACCCATCTGTCACCACTGCAGACACATATATGAAACTTGACTCTACCTTTCGTTTCGGAAATTTCCTTGACTTGTTTGAAAAAATAATGGAATTTAGAAGGACATTCAATGCTTTATTTACTTCAACTACCTTCAAAACAATGCTTGAAAGAATTTGAGAAAAGCAACAAATAAAATATGTGCATGTGTAAATCTCACAGTGGACTAGCCAATGTGATTCAGCTTTGTGAATTTTTTATATGATTCAATTAAGTCTACTCTCAACGACAATGTGACTTCAAAAGAAATCTACAAGCATTGTGCCATTCCCAAACTCTTTAAACCACATTACAGATATTGCAGAAACTGGAGAGGAATTGTAAAAAGAAGTGGGCACTAAATGCAAAAAAATTGAACAGGGAGCAGGCGGGGTGTCACGCCAGAGAATTGAAACTTTTACAATATATTGATGATATTTGAAAGATTATAAGGTAGAGGTAATTTAGTTATTTTACATCCCTTTCTCAACAGCTCAGGATATATACAGATATCCACAGCCATTTGATAAACCAGTTATGAAGCACTGATAACCAGGCTGGAAAAACCACTCGCCTGCTCGCCATATGCGAGCCAAAAAAATTGTGCTGAGTAGGAATATTAAGATATACTGTGGTGAATTGACTCGCTAAGTTGTACAAATGATTGGCAAGTGACTTTTGTTGTATTTTTCCAACTCTGCAGATAAGTAATGATTTGATGAAAATTGGGGGTCTTTTTGTCCCACCCTCTGCTCTGGTAAGAACTTGCACAAAGTACTTTCTTGGTGTCCATCTTTTAGCTTAAAAGAATAAAGTTCGTCATAATAATTGTATGCACTTGCTCCACTTACATATTCTCTAAAGACAGATCTGTATCAAGGGAACAATAAATGCAAAAGCTGAAGTCGCAGCAATTGGTGAAGAGATTTTTGAAGGATAACTTTACAAAGTTTGACAAAAAACAAATCAAAAATGCAAATTTTCAAACCTTGATTGAGTCTAGTTCTTTCTTCTTGGTATGCATGACCTTCTGCAATCGGTCGGCATCTTTGTACAACCTGGAGTTTGGCATGTTGTACTGCTTGGCATTGTTAAAGACCAAATCCATGTCAATCAGAAGCTCATCAATGTTCTCATACTTTGAGCCCTGCCAAAACAAAAAAAGTTATAATGAAATCTTTTACTTCCCTATGATCCAAGATGTCTGTTCAAGATTTTTTTAATTTAGGGGTCGGAGAATGAAGGCTATTTATAACAAAAGGTAGGTAGTTTAGTATTTTAGACCCCTTTCTCAACAGCTAAGGTTATAAAGAGATGTCCAAATTTTCAATCAGTTTTAAAATTTCAATTGGCTTACTTCGTTAATGTGACAAACTTGCACAGAAAATTGCTTATGATTTTTTTTTGCTTTGCATTTCATAAGTTAAGATGCTTTTATGGGTCTAAACTGTTGCCCCCTGTCTTGCCCCCACAGACAGGGGGCAAGCAAGGAAAACATGATGGACTGTGAGGGTGCAATGGCAATTGCTGCAGAGGGGTTGGGGGAGCCAATAAGGAGGTAGGAGTGACTAGGGTGGGTGTGACCTATTCTAAGACGGGTAATATGAACGTTGTCGACACGAAAGAGGTTGTTGATGGTGGGTTTGATCGAAATGGTGGGCTGGTGACGTGGAGTTTGTTATCAATTTGGGAGTCCCATGAGGTTTGCCAGTAGTCACGAACAAGAGAAGCGATAAGCGGTTTGATGTCAGAAAGGCTTTTGGGAAAAGAGGTAGGGGGGAAGGTTGAGGGCAAGCTTAGCGGCTGCATCAGCCCTGTCATTGCCAAGGATGCCAATATGGCTGGGTATCCAGAAGAAAAGAATACTTTTCTTGCAGAGGATGGGCAAAAGGAATTTCCGGAGGAGGTGGGATGTGAAGTTATTCCATTTAAGATGGAGTAAAGAAACTGAGGGTGATGCCTTGGATGACGGCAGCAGCAGCTGTCTTGTTGCCTTCCTTGGAGCCATCAGTATAGATGGAGGTGTAGTTTGAGAGTAATTCTACTTTTATATATTTTCTTTAAAACTAAAAATAAATAATTACAATTTTGTAATTCTACATCTGTTAAATCAGACATTCAAAAGAATAATTACAAGCACCACTCCTCTTTGCTTTAATGGACTTCTCAAATTACATCACATTAAATCACACTACAAGAGTAAAGCCATAAAGTTTGCCTTAAAAGAGATGAAAAAGTCCATGTATATCCTATTTGTTTTATTTCTTTTCAAGCCATGGGCTTTTTATGGGATAACTAACCTTTTCTAGCCTGTCATCTTGTTATGTTATGTATATCCTAATTGTTTAATTTCTTTTCAAGCCATTGGCTTTTTGTGGGATAACTAACCCTTCCTAGCCTGTCATCTTGTTATATCATGTAATTACTTTTTTTTTTTTTTTTTCCTGGTCTTATCACCTTTGGCTAAAAATACTATTTATATAAATACATTTTTCAATGGTTAATACAAATACAAGTGAATGGAGTTTATCTTCTATGGCCATTTCTCCAAGGTGGGAAGATAGACTATGTATTTTACATCCCTTTCTGACTTCCGGTTATATAGAGATGTCCAAGGCCATTAGATAATTCTGAAGCACTGGTTGAGGACCACTAGTAATTGAACCCAGGATTGTTGACCTCAAGACCGCCGAGGCTAAAAGCCTAGTTTGCACAAACATATGTTTCACAGTTTATTACAAAAACAAACTTATGGACCTTTATCTTCAACAGTCGTTTCTCTACAACAAAATTAATTCTAACAATAAAATCTTCAGGAAATTCAACTCTTACTTTCAATTTGGTCCTGATTTTACACAGCGCCATCGGGTCCTTAATCTCCTGGTAGTAATCTGGGTAAGTTCTTCGAGACGGCAACCTCATGAACGGCTCGGAGATCACCTGACCAGCGGCATTCTTGAAGCTAGTGACGGTGTTGAAGAGCAAATACAAGTTATCATTCCCATCTGAGAGAAGACTCTCATTTCCTGATTCTTCTGCTTCCTCATACTCCATTCCAGCTGCTTCATCTTCTTGGTTGTCTTCATCTCCATCTGCTGCAGCTTCAACCACTTCTTTTTCTTTTTCTTCTTCTTCTTCTTCCTCCTCCTCCACTTCTTCTTCCTCTTCTTCTTCTTCCTCTTCTTCAACAACTTCTTCCTCTTCTTCTTCTTCATCTTCATCTTCTGGATCTGATGGAATGTTTAAAGCCTCGCTGATGGCTGACGTTCCTGAGGCTACAACACCGCTAGGCCTTAATTGACAAAAATAAAGATAAGGAATATCTTCAATTTTTACCTGCTTATTGAAGTGGATAAAATACTATGAAAAATATCTTGCGTTGGCTTATGTTAGTTCTTCTAAATCTGACAGAATTTTCAAAGCCTTACTGACGGTTGATGTTTCTAGAACTAAAATACAATTAGGTCTTATTTGATAAAACCAAAGGCAAAAAACATCTTAAATTGTCACCTGTTTACAACAGTGCTTGGTCTTGATGGATAAAAATAAAGAAAAAATATCCTGAATTGTCTATATTAGCTCTTCTGGATCTGATGGAATATATACATGTAACGCTAAAATCACTGATGGCTGCAAACATCTTGAATTGTTTTTCTGCTAACAACTCCAGTAGGTCTCCATGTGAAAAAATTTATTTTAAATTGTCTTATTACGTTTGTTTCTCATTAAAGATTATTTATTGTCTTAAGAAATTTCTTTCTAAAAAATTAATATTATTGTTGTAAAATTTAGCTGATATTCAATTACCCCAAAAAGCTTTTAGAATAACCATCCCTAACATAAAGTACACTTAATCACCATATTAAGATATTCACTACTAATCAAATTTGTGCCAGAGGAAAACAATACTTCCCTCCTCCCCCCGAATGGAATTCATATTTCCCTACCGAAATATTCATTCTCCTAGCACTAACCTGCGCATACTTACATGCTACCACAATAATACAATAGGCTACAGCTCTCGACCTCACTCAAAATCGCTAGAAAATTATAATTCTGCTGCGCCCTTTGGCCCTAAGACCATCTTTCTCCAGTAAATTGAGACGGAAAGAAAAAAACACTCCCATGGAAACAGTAAGCTCCAGTGGGGAGGTGGGCGGGAGTCTAGCAGGTAAGTATATCAGTGCATAGGAGAAGAGTATTTCGGTAGGGATATATGATTCTCTGGTACACAACATACCTGCTACCACAAAAATACAATAGACTACAAATTCATGGCTTACTAGGAGGTGGGGAGTGCACTCTAATAACAAGAGCCCAAGGGCACTATGGTTCCTTGCTACAGAATGAAATTTTGGGGCAGATGGAGGTCATCCGTAACTCCAGAACCAGGCATGCTATTTAAGTGGGGAAATGGCTCATTCTTTGCAGCTCATCGAGGTCTATCACATACCAAAAAATTATTAACTTGTTATTATAGCCATTTTTCTCCCAAAATAAGCATAATTTTACAGATTTGACTATTGACCTTTCAACCTCGAGTCAAATGTAACTTGACACTCTGATTCCAAAGACAAAAAGGCAAGTCCGTACAACCATCCTAACTAGACTTAAGAAATTTTGACCTCCGATAACTCCACACATAAAGGTCGTACAGGAATCAACCAATTGCCTTTTTTGATCGGAAGGTACTTTTAAAATCCGAAAATGGGGTCAAAATTATCCAAATACCAACAAAAAAATGTTAACATTAGAGGTCACCAAAGGTCAAAGTCAATATGAAGCGGAATGGCAAGACAATTACACTGGTGCAACTCCTACTCCCAACTGACATCCTCTACAGTTAACCAACCCTAATTCTATGAGTGGCCAATTGTTAATATGCAAATGAGCAAAACTTGTGATACTCTTCACTTAACCACCACTGGCCAATATTTAATATGCAAAAGAGTAAAACTTGTGGATAACGTGATTAGTGTTCTAACAGTCTTGGTTTTAAACAAGGTGCAGTGTAATTGGTTGATTCAGGGATGTGTTCATTACACATATCTTTGGTTGATTAAATAGTGTATATCCATGGTTAGTATTTGCCTCATAAGTGCCCTTCTACATTTTATTGCATGGAGAAAATGTCTGTAGACACATGGAGGTAGACAACACACAGTAAATTCCCTTTCTAAGCTAAACAAATACAGGTGGCAAAGAAAACAAAACAGGTCAGCAGCATGGACCAATGACTTTCTGTTGACATCTTTATGACTTGTTTTTTAATGCAACAGGTGGGGTGAATTATATATTTCTCAGGTGTCTGGTTTTTTTTTACATAAAAGATGATAAGCAGCCATCAAAACTGAAATAGCTTTTAGGCTCATTGGTCTTTATACTTTGTGCATTTAGTATTGAACCCTGGATTGTAGTATGTCAGTGGCATTCCAGATTTAATCACACTTCAGGAATTTGTATTTTTATTATATCACACTGATGGGGTCTGCTAGACAGAAATTCTATTCTTAAGAATATATATAAACCAATAATACAACCCACTGGAATGCATCATTCATACCACCTCACAAAAGATATCCTAACACTTTAAATATAACTTCACAATGAGACAGAGCGAGGTCAATGTTATAAAAGTGTATTATGTAATAGCAAAATAGAATGATAGTTCCTGGCCATGTTGATGTGAAACCACACTAGTCTTTCAACAGCTCTTAGGGTATCATGGCAAGGACTCTGGACTTCTATTTATACCATTCCATGTATTCTTATCAAAAACTGTGTTTAATGGAAAACAAGTAAACTTAATTCAAGTAAATCATAAAAATAAATTACATCATTTGTTCTTCAAATCAATAACTATTTGGCGGCAAGCTTATTTTCATTATATTATTATTGTTTTTGACCCTGACCTTGACCTTCAATCACATGACCGGTTTGTTAAAAAATATTCCCCTACTCTATACACAACTTGTCTCAAATATCAAATGTACAGAATCTTGGCACTAAGAGTTATTATCATTGTCAAATTCGAGTCCAATGTCCACAGTCCAAAGTCCAAGTCCAAATTCAATATTATGCACTTTGACCAAAAATTGTTTTTGACCCTGACCTTCAATCACATGACCATTTTGTATGAAAATATTCCCCTACTCCATACACAACTTGTCCCAAAATATCAAATGTACAGAATCTTGGCACTAAGAGTTATTGTCACTAAAAGTTTTTCTATTTTTGGCCAATATCTGACCCCAGGTGACCCCTACGGGCACCAAAAACAATAGGGCACATCTTCACAATATGGCGGACCTACCTACCAAATGTGACTCCATACCGATTTTCCTATCTTGAGTTAGAGTGTACCTAAGCAAGTGTCACAGACACACACACACACGCCAAGTTGAATACATAGGTTCCTTTGCTAACGCAAGTAACCAAAAACACTACTCCAACTGCAATTTGTAAGACTGAGATTAGAAAGAAACTACTCTCTATTGCTTGAGCCCATTGCAAATAATGAACTTAGTGAGCATTCAACAGTTCAACTATCATACAAGGAAGTCTTGTATTAAAAGCAAATCGGCAGATAGAGCTACATACTGTACTCAACTCTGATAACAAAATGCCAGGATAGCCATATAATCATTGCACTAACAATAAACCTCCAACCCTAATCAAGAAAAAGATAAGATAAAATTCTTGAACCTGCTATTATTACAAAGTCCATCAATTCTTCGAAACATCTTCCTGGTAATGGAAGAATGAGGAGAAATTAAAATCCAAATGGAACAGCTTACAGTACCTGAAATGTAAGTAAACATGCTCAAGAAACTACTGTCCATAAAATTGATTCAGGACTGTTTTAATTACTGCTTTCCTAATCAATTAGAGGACACACGAACCAACGTAAAGGAAATAACATTGCAAGATCCTTAATCCACTACAACATGGCTTGGTTTGGTTTGTTGATGTTTAATGGCACCGCGACAGTTAGAGTCAAATGTGCCAGGAGCGTGTTAATAAAAAATGGTGTAAGAGTAAGAATAGTGAGGAGATGGAAGGTTTGTAAGTGAGATAAAGGGGAAAAGCTAAATGTGGGAGAAAAAGTCAGGTGAAAAGGGGTGTGTAAGATTAGGTGTAGAAGGGGAGGAGATTATATGTGGTGGAAGAGGTTGTTGTTGCAGAGGAAGTTGATGATGTTTGAGGAAGAATTGTTTTCGAATAGGTCCGAGATTGAGGAGAGGAGAGAAGAGATCTGGAGTTCTGGTATAGGGGACAGGTTAAGAAAATATGCTTAATGGAGAGATCGATATTGCAAGTGGGGCAGACAGGGGCAGGGGAGCCGGATAAGAGATGGGAGTGAGTAAGAGAGGAGTGGCTGAGGCAAATGCGGGTGACAATGATGTCTTTGCTGCGGTTGCGACTATGCAAAGGGGTGTTGGCCCTGACTTTGGGTTTGATGGTGTGAAGATTATTACTAGTTTTGTAATTCCAGGAGTTTTGCCAGGTTTTGTTGATGTAATTGGAGATGGAGAGACAGAGGTCTGAGTGTGTTATTTGACAGAGCTTTGATGGCGGCTCTGTCGGTTCTCTTGTTGGCAGGGATGCCAACGTGGCTGGGAATCCAGAAAAAGATAATTTTCTTTCCTAGGGAGGAAAGAATGTGGAGTTTGTTGAGGATTTGTAGAATGAAAGGGTTGGGCCAGGGCATGTTGAGGATGCCAGAGAGGACGGATTTTGAGTCAGAGTAGATGACAAAACGGAGGCGGAAAGAGAGTTCTATGAAATTTAAGGCTGGGAGGATGGCCTTCACCTCAGCAGAGTAGATAGAGGTTTCGTTTGGGTAACCTTGAGGAGAGGGTGAGGCCAGGACAGGCAGCGGCTGCAGAGGAGTCTTCCCATGTGGAGCCGTCGATGAAGAGGAAGGAGTAGTCATGGAAATGTCTACTGAGTTGACAATATTTGGAGTGGAAGAAGGCTGGGTTGTGGAAAGCTTTCGTGAAGGAATAAATACCAAGATAAACCAAGGAAGGGGGGGGGGGGGTGAATAGTCCAGGTGGGTGTAGGTGGGATGGTGTGTCTGGCAATCGAGAAAATGTTGATGTTGGCTTTGGAGAAGTGGAAGTGCATCCGGATCCCGAAAGGTGGGGGGGATGCGTTTGTTGAGATTGAAGAGGATGGTGAAGGAGGGAGAGCGGATGAAGTGGAAGCAAGGGTTATTGTGGGTCAGTGAGGATGCGGACAGCAAAGGAGAGGCCGGCCTTCGTGCACCAGGGGTCAAAGGGGAGTTCGTTGGCTTCGACATGGAGACTAGTGATAGGGGAGGTGTGAGACAAAGCCTTAGGGCAGTGTTCTTAGTGACCTCAAGGTGTTTCAAGTAAAATTTACGGGTGGAGGTGAAGGTGAAATTGCCATAATCCAGCCTGGATCTGAGGAGGGAGCAGTATAAGGTGAGCAGGGTGAGACGATTTGCCCCCCAGTCAGTGCTTGAGAGGACCTTGAGGAGAATTCCAATACCTTGGAATACCCATCCCATATCAAACCTCTGTAATTGAAAAAAGTGGGTTTTGCCATTACTTCTAATTATTAACATCACAGATATTTAAATATCTGTTATCTAACTGAACATAACTTTATGAGGCATGTGCTTGCTGTGGGCTGTGATGAAACTCCAGCTCAACACAAAAACACTTTTACTTGCATGATTTCATTGTACATGTAAAACATGCCAATCCCAAAGACTTCTGGTAAAACAGGGTGACACCCTGAATGAATCACCAATAGTAGTTTGTTTGATGAGGGCTTAATGGCACCACAACAGCGAGGGTCAAATTGTGCCTGGAGTTTAGATCATTCCAGAGAAAGGAAGAAAAGAAAACAAGGGGAGATTGAGAAAAACACGGAACTAAAAGCCAGTAAGCTGGGATCGAGAGAGGAAGTGCATGAGTGAAAAAAGGGGCAAAGTAGAGAGAGGAGGGTGGGAGAGGAGGACTAAATATGGTAGTAAAGGGAAGCTTGATGAAGGAAAGAGATAATTTTATCTGGAGGGTTTTTCTGAAAGAGCTCGACTATTGAGTTGTGGGGAGTGAGGGAAGCTCTGGGAAGGTAGTATTATTATGTACAGTAATGTCTAATTAACCAGAAGAGAAGATGTAAGACATCTGAACCTGTACAGAAAATAAGGATACTTTAAGCAGTTCTGCTACTAACTGGCTATTTACGTTTTGGTGACAGCCAAACAAAATATATATATTTAATGTCTGTTCTATGCAAGACAATTGCCAAGTCTGTGACAAAGACTTAATTCTCAAATATTCACCCCTAAGGACAGGGGTGAAAACAAAACAAATCAAATATCATTTCAGTGTCATACTGACTCACCTTTACATTTGGGTACCAGTCTTAACATGCTAAGTCCCAAAAACCTGTTCCAAAACCTACTAAGGGGAAGGGTGTGCTAACATGGAGCATGCCCAAACCCAGTCTACCTTCTACTGTGTACATGCATGTAAACCTACTTTACCAAGTTGATCAGCAAGGCATCATACTAATAATCACAGCCTGTTTAGGTATCTTACCACAGATTCTACAATTGGCCAATAACATAAGGTTCAAGTTCAGCTCATAACATATTGAAGAAAAGGAAACATAATGTGGTACACCAAGAAAAGCGTTTTATAAGCTTACAGGGTTTATGAACAATTCTCCTCCCTTGCCAGACAGCCATGGGTCAAAGGAGGGGAAAGGCAATCTGGTGCTGAACATTACGGAGAAGTTACTGTATAATATAACAAGTGACTTCACTCCTTTCCTTACATTACAATGTTCTCAGGCTCGGCAACCTGACCTAACATAGAAGCTCATAGCATTGTTTGGTTCTAAGGACCGGTAGGTACATAAAGTATTATTGACTAAGCATCATATCTAAGCATTATACCTAAGCATCATACCTAAACATCATACCTAAGCATCATACCTAAACATCATACCTAAACATCATACCTAAGCATCATACCTAAGCATCATACCTAAACATCATACCTAAACATCATACCTAAGCATCATACCTAAGCATCATACCTTATGAGATGTATCATCAAACTCAGGCCTAAGTCTAGGCCAGTGGTAATCCTTTATCACCACTTTTTATAGAACTAAAATAACAAAAAAACAAGAGCCATGCCTCTTGTTAGGTATCTAAAATGATTCTTATTGCTCCAATCATTGTTTAGAACTTGATCTATTCACTACTTATTACCTTCAAAAGGTGTCAGATAGAAATATATTTCACTCTCAGAGACTGTTCTAAAGTTCCATTAACTCTAAAACTTGTAGATAAAACAGTGTAGGTCTCTACCATACAGTATGGGACAGAGCTATGCTAATTAAAGCTCTTAACTGGTGTGAAATTAACCATTTCTTTTGCCACACACTTTCAACAAAGCATCCAACCTAGCCAAAATCAATATATTTAATTATAATCTCCCTGTCATAAAAATCCCCTTACAAAAAACCCCAAACAGGGTGTATTTTGCTTAGAAAATTGAGTACCAGTAAAAACAGAAATGGCCAACATTGTTAAAAATTGTGGACAATTTACGAATATAAAATACTTATCAAACAACAAAACTTTGAAACTACCAAGTAAAAAAGTATGTTAACTGGGTAAGTTTGTCCCTACCCCAGAGAGGGCATAGAGCAATTTAAAACAAGATTGCCACTTAATCTGTCCTCTGGTCAATCACAGTCCATGATAATAAATCTACACTCATATTAGGTATATAGCAGCCACACCATTACTATATTATAGTAACACCTTAACAAGTCCATCTGACCATGCTAACCTGAAACTAGGAATATCAATGATTCACTGTCCTCATTAGAGCTGTGAACGTTTAGGGATTTTAGTAAACGTGTACACGCCAAAAAAAGCGAGCGTGTATCGTGTACACGAGTTTAGTACCGTAATTTTCAGAAATACACCAAAATTGCTCCAAAACTACGAGGCGAAGTAAAAAAATCACGCAACTAGTATGGCAAAAGTACTGCCTGCATTGCCCAAATAGACGCTGAGTTTTGCTTTCCAAATCGTAAAAAGTTTACTTCTACAGTACAAATCATCATTTTTATGGAAAATATGCATGGAAATTCAGTTTAGAAAGAACAGATAACTTCCTTTCAATGTCATTTAAACTCAACATCGCGTAACTTGTTTGTCCTATTCGCTACGGCTTTTAAAGTTCTGTGAAAATCTTGCATACTGAGGCCTATGATATACCTCGCCGTAAAACATTTCAAAACTACGCCACCACCACCAGGAAGTTCTGAAATATAAGTCCTCTCGAAAAAATGGCCGCCTTCTTTGCGAAGCATGCAGAATTTCAGCTTTGTTAAAACCTTTTTCTGTTTATTTATTATGCAATATTTTTTCTTTCTTGCAAAATGTATTTGACTCATCAGGTAATATTTACATGTAAATGTACTGATTGTCACGATTCAAGTGTTTTTGGTCGATGAAACGGGCCTTGATTGCGTGGGATTTAAAGCCTTATGGCCTAACGTTAGGCCTATTGTTAGTTTCACTGTTTACTGCTGCACATTCGCGGCGCATTTTACAAGTTAGATTACTCAGTTTTCGGCGATATCAAAGTGCATAATATCCCCATTCATTGGTGATTACTGCGCATTTGTAATTCGCACATTTAAAAAAGATTATGCTAATCGGGTTTACAGTTTGTAAAAATAATTGATTGGAATTTTGTCAGCCGAATGTGTGTGTGATTTGAATCATGAATATTTAATTTCAACGGCAAGACACTAGGCCTAAAATGTATGAAAAACGATTACTCGCAATGAAGTATTTAGTTGTTTGTTTGATTACAAGATTTGCCTGAGAGGTCAGATCGTAGTAGGAAAGAGACCAGGGGAAGAACACGCAAGATTTAAACGTGTTACAGCTCTAGTCCTCAGTCCTCATAAGGTTGAAACCCCTTAAAAATCGAAAAGGCAACCTGACCTTAACCAAGGTTGTTACATAAGCCATAAATTAAATCTATATCAAATCAAATCATGCATAACTGGTGGTAAGCCTGACCTGGGAAAAAGGCCAATTTTATTCATACTTATAGAGCAGGAAAATAAAACTTTATCCTGTTACCATGAAACAGGTCTGCAAACCTGTTCCTAGAATAATCGATGCAGGTCACTGTCATAAGGTTAATTTTCACTTAACCTCCAATACTGCCATGTACTGCAAGAGGGAAACCCTACAGATACAGTCACCCTAACAGCAGCGAACCAAGCAGGCGACAGGTGGGGTACTACCAAAAAATTCAAAGGCCCTGGCGTAAGCTTATTTTCAACTAGGAAAATAAGAGAAACGAACCTAATCAACCAGCTAGAAGAGTAGCATGGGAGAAGCAATAAAGGTACAATGGCCTAAGCCTCTAGATCACATTAAAAAACTTTGATGCTTAACGGTGCACTTCAGTCTGGTGGATTCGTATGCAGTCAAGAAGCATCATACCATATCATCAAACTCAGGCCTAGGTCAAATGTAGACCTTGAAAAGGCCTGTTCTGTATTACCATTGTATCAGCACCTGCGACAATGGGAGCCTCACTATTTCTACTGCTGTTTTGCTCGAAGTTTAAGCAGGCCGAAATAACTAGGCCTACTGCACTTTATAACAGCGTATAATAGACACTTGTACTGATATGCCCAGAAAGCATCAGGTCAGGACAAGCAATAATAATAGTTCCATCGAACCAAGAAACTGTACCACATTCTCTGTGTCCTGGTAGTGGTATAATTTGCACCATTGGGACCAATCCATATCAAATTTGCAGCTTAGGATAGGATTACTACTACATACTGTTAGTATGGTACTAACATAGGTAGCCTATGCCAACATATCGAAATGTATTGCAGCAGCCTGTTGTAAGCCTCAACTCCATAATGTAGGATTGAGAATAGAATGACTAACCTTACTCAATACTGGTAATTTGAATAAAAACCACCATGGCAAGTACTTTGAAAATCTGGGTTCCAGCCGAGAAAAAAAAAAGAAGAACCCGACAAATAAGCCTACCTCATGAAAATTCTTTCTTTAGAAAGAGGATTCAATCATCATTGCATGCCATCATCATTGCAACATGCTCCGTAAAGCTACATGTAAGGCAATCCCTCAGCAGCAATAGCTGAAGAAAATAATAATGGATCACTCCACCATTTTTTCTTTTCCCCCAATTGATAACCCACTGCAATGGGTAGTCAGTTGAACTAAAACAAGTGGGCATCAACACAAATATTATTTCTTTTCCTGCAGTCATGGCTTGTCAGTTGAGTTAAGCCCGATAGAAGAAACAACTTTCACTTCACAAGACTTAAATCTTAAATTTCCACTGCCATGGTCAGTCAGTTGAGTTAGGACCAGAAGGCAGGACACAACCTCATTGTCTTTCCCACAGCCGTGGCTAGTCAGTTGAGCTAAGTCCGACATGTAAGGACACAATTCTTCCTTTTTCACAGCGCTAAACTAGTCCGTTGTACTTAGCTAAACACGAAACACAACTTGCACAACCTATTGACACACTATGCTAATCAGCTAGGCAGGACTAACATTAGGCTTCACATTAACTAACGCTAGCATTACAGGGCCTAAACCAACATCAGTTCTAAGAAATCACAGTAAAAATGTAAGATTCTGGGAACTCGCAGAAGTACACTCAAAAACACGGAAAAACATACACAAAAGTAAAGTCTTCCAGGAAGAGTCCAAAAACAGTTAATTCTTGTCAAAAGTACACTTAATGGTGTAAAACACAATAAAAACATACTGAAAACTTTCCAGACTTGAGGTCGTTAAGAACGCTAAAAATTTACTGGAGGGAAGAGAGTCTAAGGGCCAAAGGGCGAGGAGTTAAAAAATTTCCAGCAGTTTTGAGTGAGGTCAAGAACTCTAGCCTGTTGTATTTTTGTGGTAGCAGGTAAGTATGTTGTATGCCGGAGAATGAAAATTATACTCAATCAACAGGTTCAGATATTTAATAACGATAGAATCATCATCCACAAAATCTTTATTTGACATCATAGGTGAGAAGATGCAACAATTTTTAGGGTGCAGGAGTGTTTTCTGTGATTTTCTTAATTTTGCAAACTTTTACCCTATTCTAGTTACATTCTGGTTTGAAAATCAGAAATCAGCCATCATGATTTGCTCAAACATATCCACCAATTTTGCCTCATTTCTTAATATTTTCAAAGTTGCTGCCACATCCCATACTAAGAAAAGAGATACAAGTGTTTACTCAAAATTAATAAAGCCTTACCTCGATGGAAGTCCACCCTTTGCCACCAATTTCTCCAAGTCTTTCCTTTTACTTTGGAAAATTCGTTTTAGTGTGTATGAGTCTTTATATATCTGTGATTTTGGTTCATTGAAATTCTTGGCATTGGTTACCATTAGTATAAGGTCCTTCTCAAGCTCATTCATGGCACTGTACTTGCCACCCTGAAACAGAATAAAAAAGTAGTCTTTGAATACTTAGAACATTAATGATGAAACCTATTTGATTTTCAGTGCTTCAGAAGCCTGGGCAAATGATTAGTAAATTCCTACAGTAACAATGAAAAGATCATTGATAAAAGTTAGAAAAAGATGGCAATATGGCAATTTTCCGGGCAAGAACCAGAGTATGACAATGTTCCTGTTACGGGCAAGATATTCCAATTTTCTGGATAAATGTCAGCATTGCCAGGGTATGGCAACAGTCCAGTTTAAATACTTGGGTATGGCAGTCATGGTACAATACTTGCTATCCTGAAATGACATAACATACAACAGATATAAGTCTTTGAATACATCTTACATCAATAAGAAAAGCAAATTTGAAAAGACAATTTATAAAGAATATAGAAACCAAGATGCAAAAGAATAAAAGGCACTATGACAACTTTTGTGGTCAATAAAATGATAATTTTCTTTTTAAGGGCAAGGTATGGCAATTTTCATATTAAATGCCACAGTATGGCAATTTCATTATTGAAAAGTAATACACCAAGCAATTATACAATAAGCACTAGTCTCAGCTGAATGCCAGGGTATACCAAAGATATTATATCCCACACAAAGTATGACAACTTTCCTGTCATGGACATATCAAGGTAATTCTGTTAATATTTTGGGTAGTCATTTGTTATTTCTTAATTTCCAAAAACAATAAAATACCAAAAGATACTACACCTACTTTTCAAATTTATAAAAATGAAGAATTCTTCTGCTTTGTATTTTGAGATAAATTTGTAAGCTATCAAATACCCATATGCTTTTAAATATATAATTCCTATTTTATATCTACTAAAACAGCCCTTTAACAAGACTTAAGCTGCGAGACATTTGACACCAATGACCTTACCTTTACTTTCTTTGCAATGTCTTTAAGATCAATGGGGTGATCAATCACGTCATAATAGTCAGGAAATTCTGATTTCGGCGGCAGCTTTCTGAACATCATACTGATATTCCTTTCAGTGGTGTCCGTGTGGGCCATGACAAATGTGAAGAGGCGCTCAATGGGGTCAGATGGGTTCTCAAGGGTGAATTCGCCAATCTTACATTCGTCTTCTTCAGATTCATTGTCCTCTACGTCCGTCTGTGAGAAAAAAAGAAATTTCTTGAAAGAAAGGTCACCATAATTGCAAATAAACTTCTAAGTTCAAAATTGGGCATTAAGATTCTTATTTGTCTTCACCAAGTCCTGCTGAATGAACTGAGACAATTCTGTGTTTGACAAAAAAGTGAAGATATTATTTCTGCTGCTGTGACTATACTAGATATTGCATCTTTTATCCAGTAACAAAGTAAGGAATTATTTATCAAACTAAATTTCCAATAAACACACAACAATGGATGTATATATTTTTTTTGACTGGTATTCTATGAATAGGACCCTCTACCATATAAATTATCTTCAATAATACTAAGCAACAAGTTGATAAAATGGATATTTGTGAAGTAGAAGTAACAAACCAGTACCATATTTGACCAATAGTATTCAAAGATAAAGAAAGATACAATCTATTAATCTTAACTCCCCCGACCACTTCTACAAACACTTGTAATTTTATCATCATTTCATCTATTCTTTTCTACTTCTTGTACATGGCAAATTCATCGGGTACACACTGAAAACAAGTCATTGTGACTTACGTGTGCTTTCCCTGGCATATGCCTTAAAAGTGAAATACAATACATACAGTATAACAGGACAGTAAAATCGTGCAAAATGGGCATTCTTTTTAAGTATGTTAACTTTGTTTAACATTCAAATACACTTGATAATATAACTTAATACAATCATCAAAAATTGGGCCTGAAATTTGAAAGGCTGTCAAATGGTAAATTGTTAAGTGATTTTAGTGGGATGTTTCTATTTTTATCATTTTCAAAAGATTGTCCAAAAAAAAAAAATGTTGCCTCCATGTGTCACTGCTTCTTTACAAGACAAATACCATTTATCAATGTTGCTTTCGAGCTCCTACACTCCACAGAAATGTTACTGCTTGTAAATTAAATCATATAATATATACGTTCTGTAATTTATGCCCTACTGAATTGGAAGACACTTACAATAAAACAAGTTACTAATTTAAATTCCATATCAGTGTCAACAATCAAATATGTATTCAAAATTGAAAAGCATACTCCTTACATTAGGTAAATCAGTAATATATAATACACTCCAAACCCGATACATTATAAATTCCAATTTTTAATCTTTTGTAGGAAGTATCTTATACACATACTATAAATAATACTAAAGACCACATTTCTTCCAAGAAGACACTGAAAATATCCAGATTCAGATTTCAGTTTATATCCTGCTTTTCAACCAGATTTATATTACGAGGAATAATGTGCATAAGCAGGTAGAACGATTGCAAGTGTCTCATTCCAAACTATAGACCTTTTCAAATTTTAGCCAAGCGTAATTTTTCAATACGCTTGGTCCTATACCGTGCATGAATTGTGCAGACCCCCAATATGTTGGTTCACAAAGAAAAAAATTTTGGCCATGTGACACAATTCAAATTAGGTTTCCGGATATTGCCAGTCAGATTTGAAAAAGTTTATAGGACGGTCGTACTTGGATTTTACATGTGCATGTCAGTGTGCAAATTTGTGTTTGCAAAAAATAAGTGTGTGAGAATACACAGTACATTAATGTAAACACATACTTTACATAATGTAAAATGTATGAGAACACACATCTCATAATAAATATAAATACACACTTAACATTATGTTAAGTGTGTGTTTACATTAATGTATAGTGAATTCTCACATTGTTTATGTAATGTAAAAATGTAAGTGCTTGTATTGCACAAAAAAATGAACAACAACTCTTAGTGTTGACATGCAGCATATGAATGTACATGTATACATTGACAAATAAAATTTAAACATAGTAAAAACAATTAAACATTTCTTATGAGCACAATCATGCAATCACAGGTATGTACGAACAGATTCATAAAACAAAAGTTACAAGAAAGATAATGTAGTATTCAAATAAACCTTGTATAATCATGTAATGTACACATACACTACATGAATTATACATAATTTATATTGTTGGTAGGATAAACGCAACTGAAGAATTTTAGCCTTCTTATTTTTGAAGGTTTCACAACTTTTAATATCCTATTTTATTTCTTTTTCTGTTCTCCTTTCAAAATACAATGAATAAAGTGGTTAAAAAACAAAAGACCCATTCAAATAACAGAACAAAAATACTTAAAAAAAAAAAAAACCTATAATGCTTATGAAAGAAACTAAGGGTTTTAAAGGTGATCAATTTTGAAGACCACAAAGAGTATAAATTTTTCTTACAAAAAGTGATTTATGCACGATAATTTGCACCAATGTGTAAGCAGGTTTCCACAAATGCAAGTTATTTCTAAATTTGGACACTTCCCCTTGCATTTCACACTATCAAACTGAATAAAAACATAAATATCAATATATATGATAACTCTTTATAGTTAGTGTTCCATCCCCAGGAGAAAGAGTTTCCATTTTGCATGCAACATAATATTTACAGGTAGAAGCAGGGATCAACAAACCAAAAAAAGATCAACTAATATGAATTTGTGATTGTCTAATTGAAGTAAATAAAATTGACTGTGGATTTTTTTTGTATACATACAATGCAAGTTTTGCTGAAAACTACATGTAAGTTGTCCGTGTGGGGAGGTCAAGTAATTATCATGGTTGCCCAGATAAGATTTTTGCTTGTCCAGGGCAGCCAGACGGATGATTTGTCGCACCCTGGGTAAAAGGTAAAATTGTCAATGACCACAAGAAGAAAGGAAGGGAACAAATACCATGCGGGTAACAAAGAAAGAGGGCATTGAAATGAACAACTGACGGAAAAAAGGATAATGAGAGCAATATCAATGCTGATGAGCGGTTTGTAACAGTGAGTGTCAGCACGAAAAAAGAAAACCCATGCTTGCGCTGCCACCGAATGGCTATACCTCACTATCACTATCACTTTCCACGGATTCTTTTGCAGTGTTGTGGTTATCCCAGGAACATTCCTGCCTACGCAGGAGAACAATGGGTGATTTGGGAGACTCCACTAGCCTTAGGTTAGGTGAACTTTCAGACAATGGGAAACTTAAAAAAAGAGGCTAAATGGAGAAACAGAAAAGATGTAAGATTGGTGGATTAATAGATTGGTGTTTTTTTTTCTCTTTCAAATGTAATTCAATTGGTTAAATGCGCATGCAAATAATACTGCATGTGTTTGTGAATAGAGTATGGCAACTACATAGTACTGAAGACTGTAAAGCAAAGTACTTCACAAAAGATAAGAATATTGAATGATGTGATATACAAACTCAGCTTTGTGCTTAAATGATAAACTTAATATAGAAATGAGCATAACATTTATGTGTGTATACTGGCTTTATGAGTGAATAAACAATCCTTTTCCCCCAGCATAGCCATGTTTAGCAATACACAAGTAGTGCCACAAAAGTAAAACCTTGTTTATGACAAACATTTAATAGGCAAAAGCACTCAGAGTTTTCAGCATTAAACATTTTGCATACCCTACTTAAAGTTTCAAAATAAATGAAAACTGTGTGCCTTGTCTTTCTCCATCTATTGTGTTTCATATCAAAATCAATTACATGAGCATAAACACAGATTCCTCAACTACAGACAAAAAAAGAGTTAATATTGAGTCTAATGTAAATGTAGAAATCTATTGATGAAAATACTGCATTTATCAATTGTGCTCTGTGAAGTGTATATAATTTACTTCATTGGTTTGTCCATACGATATGACCATATCGTATACTCGTAAAGGATAAGGTTAAGTAGACTGACATTGCTTTCTATGCTCTAATACAGAACACCTTATTGGACTGGAATGCCTGTCCAACATTACCTAACATGCCATTATACAGTGTATCTGCTTATACCTACATTCTATTTAGATATTGCTAACTTTTCTCCTATGTACTTTAAATTATTACTAATGTATAAAACTAGACAAAAATGACTAAAGTTGACTTCATCTTATATTTATAAACATTTGAGTCAAACTTTTAGAAAAAATTCCAACTGTGAAGTGTGGTCATAACACTGAATATATACATAACGTCTAGTCTTACAAGTTTGTTGAGTGTCACCAACATAGTATGTGTGGCAACGTTATTTACAAACGGAGTATGAATTTAGCCAATCACTGATGAAAGAAAATGCTCTTAATTTGCCTCCACATGTTGGCAACGTGAGTAAAAAAAAAAATATTGCCAAAATGATAATTATTCATTACTTGGAGATTTTTGTTGTAAAAAACATGTCATTCTTGTTTTGGATGCTTTTTGTCAATGTTTTCTGACTACGTTCAATACTGTAAATAAGAGTAGATCATTCAGTGGCTTACCGAAAATTAAAACAATCTTACTTCTGAACTTAAGTCCCACCAACTCAAGCGTGTGTGATGTGACATGCACATACTCTACAAGGATAACGTTTTGCTTTCATACGTTTCAAAAGATTTTGTGGAGAAACACACAGTAAACATGTAAAGCAAAAGTGGCCGAAACTATGATGAATGTTACAACGCAACATGTTACATAAGGCATTGTGTATTTCCATCTAACATTACTATACAAGTAAGTATATGTACCATGTACCATGTGACAGACAGATACAAACAACAGCATACTTCACATTGCATTCTGCTGTCAAGCAACTGCACAAAACTGATTTAAAATGGAGAATGGCAAATCGATGAAAGCCAGACTACATCAAGGGTTATGCAAACAAGTGCTGAACTATGAATCAAAACAAAATACAGTAGGTATGAGCTGTATATGACAGTCTTACCAGCATATCGAAAATGAAGTAAAAAACCAAACTGTCTCACAAACTATACTGAATGGTTTTAAGCTTGGAGGAACATTTTTTATAATGCACTGAGGGAAAAGAAAGTTAGCCTTGTCTTAGAACAGATATGTCATTAACTCGCATTAAAAACTTCAGGAATTAAAACTGAATATTGAAAAAACAATTAAAAAAAATAATAATATAATAAACACTTCTTAAAACCTGAGGTTTCATATGTTGCTTATCTAAAAAGGCTTGTATTCTAAGGATTTCATTTAAACAACTTTTCCATAATCAAAACCATTCTAAAAGGACCCCAGTCAACAAGGTTAAACAATTGTATCTGTTCTGATCTTGTTTGCCGAGTACTACAAAGATATAATGACCGGTAGAAGCAACAATAGCTGTATTATTTTAAGCTGGACTTTAAATAATGAAAATAACAGAAATTTCGATCAAAATCGTTAAAAATTACTATTTTACAACTTTTCAAATATTCAGTTCTTAATATGCAAATTTTAGATGCTCTTACAGTCAAGCCTCTCAATCTTTATATGTTAATCTTTCATTTTCAATCGTATACCACAAAGATTTGAAGGGAAGTACATTCTGACAAACTTTTTTAAATCTCAGCTTTTTTCCAACTCAAATCAACATTTAAATGGAAAAGATCCACCCATTTTTCCTAAAACTGCAATTTCTGGAAAGAAATATTGTTTATGTCTTTGCATTCATACATCATGAAGGGTGCATCTGACAGGATGGAAAAAGTATTGAAAAAATTGCTGTGAGTATACCACAACAACAATAACAAAACTGAAGAAAAATTTATTTCTATTTTTCTCGTTTCTTCCTTTACAACTTTTCTCTCATTTCCTTTCTATCTTTAAATTTCCCTGTTTTCTTTCTTTCCCCATTTTTTTTCTGAAAATTTTCCTCCTTTTCTTTCAGCGACCTGAAAAAATTTGATTTGGATCATTGGTGTCAGATATGAATCACTGGCTATCCTTAAAATACTTTATCAAACACCATTGTTAAAACTTGTTTAGTGCAGAAATGTAAAAATTTACCACATTTTCAGGATTAATTTTAAATCTTTTTTTTTTTTTTGATGATAAAGAAGCAGAATTAGCAAATCAGCCAAATTTCCATTGTCTTTCATGATGATAGTTAGTGCTGTCATGATATGTTGATTATTGTGATATCGTGATATTTCTTTCCCACGACATGAAATATGCCTCTTACACATATTGACGATACCAAAAACTAATAAGAAACTAAGAAATTTTCGTGCAACTAGGCTACTTCCTATGTTACAGTACTAATGTTACTGTAGCAAATCTAGAAGTTAAGTTTAGGCCATGATCATTTCTAAATGTTAATATGTTAGTGATGAATACAATAAATTTGTAAATGAGTAGGTAACAATTTTAAGCTGTTCATGCAAAAAATATATGTAGCAAATGCTATATTTGATGCCAAAAGGAACTTATTTATTAATATCATAGTACATGGCTTTTCTATGAAGTGTAAAAAAGAAGTACATTACAGTTTATTTGAATAAGATTGTTTTAAAGTATGTTAATCGTGCTAACACTGCATCCTCTCCACCTTAATTCACATGAAACCTCTCATCTTAACATGATTATTTAATCACTGAATGTGAAATACACAGCTCTGTAAATAACAGACCGCAATGAAATGAATTAATAAAAATTCCCCAAATATCATCAAACTTGAACTCAGGATAACCATGACATATCAGACCCCAGCTTGATTCAAAAACGGGCAGAGTGCTAGACTTGTTGAGGGCACATTAATGCACACGCGAAGCGCTGTGTCTTTTCGGCATGGAGTCCTGGGGCCCCCTTAAGGCTCAATCCCATGGTGAAGAAGCTCTGGGATTTTAGCTATAATCATACCTCAGAATAAAACTATTCTGATTGATAAGGACCATTCATGAGCCAAACAGGACAATTCCTTACTATGCTATCATTCTGTGTTCTGTATCTTGTAAGGTATTCATTTATGAGGTTAATTAAGATTATTAAGTTTAAAAAAAAACAAATCTATAAAAATAAAAAATAAATAAAAAAAATCATGAGGGGCAGGGCGCTTCCCAGGGGGGCAGGGTGGACCCCCAGGGGCAGGGCAGGCCCACGGAGGGACAGGGAGGGCCGCCCTGTAAAACAGAAAAGCTAGGGGTCTGCATATAGCTTTCATAAGCAGATCTCTAGGTCACCCATTTAACATGGCCCCCTTTTCAGAAAATTCTTACAAACGTTTTTGAGTTACTTTTCTTTCTTGTCAAACCTGTTTATTGTTCCACATACAATACTAGAATGTTAGCATTCTGTAGAGTGCATACATCGGCCCCCTATTCATTCCCCATCCTAGGCCCACCAAGTTATATCCCCAAACAATCACTGATTCACTCTTGATCTGTATTGTCATTTGCATTCTAAACACTTCATGATCTACATGTAACCTCTGATTATTGTTTTCAGTTTTATTCAGGCTAAGCATTCATTGTTTGATTTCTATTGAGCCAAGCTTCACAATCCATCATTTTCCTTTCATGCAAGAAGCCAATTGTTTTGATTCTCTTTGATACCAGAAACCACTTGATCTGATTTTCTTTAAAATCCAGAAAATGGATTGTTTGGAAATCATTTTTGGGTATGAATTCATTGTTCAGCACATTCCATTGGAAAATTTGAACTAGAAGTCTTGACAGATCTTATCCAAAAATTTCCCACCCCTCCATTTGCATCCTTTCCTTGTTCCAATATGTCTCAAATTTAAATCACCTCTTCCTTACGCAGCAAACACAACACACACAAAATATTTAATCCAAATCCAATCATTACTTCTTGATATCTTGATGGCAAACAAACACAGGCGAAAACATAACCTCCATCCAACTTCATTAAATAGTACTGATTCCTCTCTAATTAACGTTGGAAGTGCCTCAAAGGTTATGTTCCATGACCCTTGTTACCTTGTAAATTCCTGGCTCCCTGATCTTTTCTGGATCAAGCTAGGTGTTTGATGAAGCATGTAATAATCCTTCTTATTTGATCAACAAAAAGATCTTGAGCTTAATTGCAAGGAACTATTCTGTAACCCATGAAAATAGCAAAGCATTTCAACAAAATCTTTTATTATTTGACCATTTTATAGCATTTTAGAATTTTATTGACATTTTGTGACATCACAACAAGAAAATCTAATAATTATGTAAACTTTTTATTTTTTGATCCTTCACTAATGTTACTTGAATAAAAGTAATTGCACACAAACAAGAATGGTTTTGAATCTCCATCATATCCTCAATAAAATTTTAGCAGCAGAAAACAATATGATGATTTTCAGCAACTAGGATATACGACAGAAATTTAAAGAATTACATTAAAAATGTTTATAGCCATGACTCAAAAACTACAGCAGCTTTTGACACAATTTAAAAATTATTCTGTTCTCAGCTTATAATTTAAAGCTCTTTCTAAATAAAAAATCTCTACTTGTCCATATACATATCAAAACATTTCAAACTTCAAATAGGAAAAAACATTTGTTTGTTTGATAAAGGCTTAATGGCACCAGACAACAAGGGTGAAATTGGGCTTGATAGGTTAGATCAATCCAGAGGAAGAAAAAAAGATAACAGGAGAAGTCTGATAGATGTTTGTTTGATGAGAGTTTAACGGCACCACAACAGCAAGGGTCAAATTGTGCCTGAGAGGTTAAATAATTCCTGAGGTAGGAAGGAGAGTAAACAGGAGGAGATTGAGAGAAACACAAGAATTAAAAGCCAGAAAGCTGGGATCGAGAGAGGAGGTGTACGAGTGAAAAAATAATGTAGAGAGAGAGGTGGAGAAGGAGGACTAAATATGGTTGTACAGGGAAGCATGATGAAGGAAGGAGATCATTTTATCCGGACGGTTTTTTGGAAGAGCTCGGCTATGGAGCTGTGAGGTCTGGGGAGTTTGTACAGGGGGCAGGCAAAGAAGGTATGGTGGACGGTGAGGGGGCATTGGCAACTATTGCAGATGGGTGGGGCAGCCAGTAAGGAGGCAGTGCAGTTTCTTGTTTTAAAAGGGCACAACTGCGTATTCATTGCAATATCCAGTCAAAAGATAAGTTATGTGGGTTTATTTTACCTTTGTGCTATTTTGCATAAAAAACAAGTTTGGCTTTCAAATGCTGTGACAAGAATTAGCTTCATTAAGTTATGATTTTTGGAAACGGTCTGAAAACTGCATCTTGTGCACCCTGCTCTTTTCAGGATCAAGTTAGGTGTTTCATGAGGTATAAAATATTTTTTTTATTTGATCAACCTAAACCTAGGTTTAATTTTAACAAAAAAGAACAAAAAGAAAACAACATTTGATTTCAATCATTGTCACAGGTAGGCCTATTATTCCTTTTTGGATACTGAGTGAAAATTGTACAATTTGTACAACCGTGCAATGACATTTGTAATAGAATCTTACCTCTCTCATACTGTCATCTTTCTCGTCTTTGATGCTTGTTGATGCTTTGACCTCTTCTGGCTTTCGACCCATTTCCATGACGTAATCATTCTTGGTTTTAGTGAAAACATCCCACAATTCCACAGCATCTTTATACTCAACAGCATTCCTCTGTAAAGAAATAAAAATATCACAAAGTATTGATCTGAAAACCATGAAATTGAAAAAATGGTGGTAAATGCAAATACCTCCAAGCAGACTTAAAAGGGGGTGCATGTTAGTTTGCCTTAACTTTATAGATCATACTTATTTTTGTTCTACTTGGAAAATAAATTACTAGAGGTAGAAAGTCAGAAAGTTGTAGAAATGGTTCTTGTGAGTATATTGTAACAACAATTGTATTTCAGTCTTTTCTTGTTTCTTTCCTTTACACCATTTCTTCACTTTCATTTTTACCTTTCCTTTCCTTTCACCCCTTCTACCTTTCCTTTTTTTCCCACCTCTTTTTTTCCTTCTTTTTCTGGAGACCTGCAAGTACCTCTGGTGCCATGGTCTGCTATGTTTTTTACCCCTGAGTTTTAAAATACTTTTATGAACAGAAGATATATAAATATTCAAACTAAGATTCTTACACTTGAAACAAATTTTACAACTTTTTATGACCTCGGTTACATTTCCATGACTTTTTGAATCAGTGAAAACTGTCACTTATACCACTCATGGGATGGAAAACTTAACAGGAACTTAATACAATCTAGCTGCTAAAATACTCTTTGAAATTGCATAACTGTTCCAGTGCCATAGCACATATTTTTTATATTTCTATCTCTTTCCAGGCTCAGGAACTTTAAAGCAAAAATCATATTCCATGACTTTCTAGAAAGGCAAGTACCACTAATAATCCAACAAAAGGATTCTGAACAAATTATTCTTAAAAAATTGCAACATTGAGACAAAACTTGCACAAAACAAATTCATAATCTTATGGTTGTTAGGGAGTTTAGGTATTTTACATTTCTTTCTCAACAACTAAAGTTATATAGAGATGTCCATGGCTGTTTGGTAAACCAATGAAGCACTAGTGAATGAAGAAGACCCACCAAGGATTAAACCAGAGACCTCTAGCTTGCAAGCATTGGTGTATGAAGAAGACTCACCAAGGATTAAACCAGAGACCTCTAGCTTGCAAGCATTGGTGTATGAAGAAGACTCACCAAGGATTAAACCAGAGACCTCTAGCTTGCAAGCATTAATGTATGAAGAAGACCCTCCAAGGATTAAACCAGAGACCTCTAGCTTGCAAGCATTGGTGTATGAAGAAGACCCACCAAGGATAGAACCAGAGACCTCTAGGTTGCAAGCATTAATGTATGAAGAAGACCCTCCAAGGATTAAACCAGAGACCTCTAGCTTGCAAGCATTGGTGTATGAAGAAGACTCACCAAGGATTAAACCAGAGACCTCTAGCTTGCAAGCATTAATGTATGAAGAAGACCCTCCAAGGATTAAACCAGAGACCTCTAGCTTGCAAGCATTGGTGTATGAAGAAGACTCACCAAGGATTAAACCAGAGACCTCTAGCTTGCAAGCATTAATGTATGAAGAAGACCCTCCAAGGATTAAACCAGAGACCTCTAGCTTGCAAGCACTGGTGTATGAAGAAGACCCACCAAGGATAGAACCAGAGACCTCTAGCTTGCAAGCATTGGTGTATGAAGAAGACCCACCAATATTAAACCAGAGACCTCTAGCTTGCAAGCACTGGTGAATGAAGAAGACCCACCAAGGATTAAACCAGAGACCTCTAGCTTGCAAGCACTGGTATATGAAAAAGACCCTCCAGGGATTGAACCAGAGACCTCTAGCTTGCAAAGCTGATGCAGAATCTTAAGAAAAGTGATTTGATGGAGGTACCTTATAGAAACTCTGAGTATTGGTTACTAGAAGCTGAATGTCAATGGACAGGTCATCCACGGACTCGTACTCTTCAGTCTTGATTCTTTGTTGTATCTTCAAGAGGTCAATTGGGTTCGTCACAATCTCATAGTACTCAGGAGAGGTCCTAGTAACAAAAGAGAAATTACGATTATGTCACAAAAAAAAAAAAAAAGATAAATCAGAGTAACAGTCAAGATAGATTGATGATTAACTACGAGTTAACCCATAATTCATTGAGCGTTGTCACAGACTTACCATAGAAGCTGAGGCACCAGATTAAGGGATGCACAAGATGAAGACAAGTGCATCCACCGATATTAATTATGGGTTAACCATGTTCATTATATATTTTTCTATTGTGAATAATTAAACCGTCTAAGTAAGGAAATTGCATGTTTCATTAATTAATCTATTTTCTTTTTTGAACAAATATTACAGGATTCATCAACAAATAAAAATAATGTTTTGGCAGTGCAACTAAGATTTCAATTGTACTCGCGTGATGTACAATGTGTGTATTTTCTAATTGACGCACGATAATACTATGAAAACCAAGAGCGGTATTTTGCCTTGCGCTCGTTGTTTGTTTACTATTTCCTAAGAGTGATACTGTGTGATCCTATATCGTGCATGGTACAGAGATGATGCTGGTGCAGTGTTGCGGCTGTTGCTATGTGGTGACGCAGATTAACCATGGTCAGCTGACACCTCTCCACCAATAAAATTATAGAATTCTTACGAAACATAATTGAATGATACTTGTCAATAGAGATATTCAAAGATTGCCAGAGAGATTAAATTCAGAGTTCAACAAATCAACTTGAAGGCAACTTGTACACCGGGCATTGACCTCTGTACTTATTATTGTCCAGAAAGAAAATCAGGACGCCCTGAAAATTGTATGTGCATATGTTTGATACAAACTGTGCCAATAATTTGGTTGTCTGACAGGCAAAAATTATGGTTGCCTGGATATGATGTTTGATTGTCCTTGGATAGGCCTGAGTCGGGTAGCAAAAAAACAGAACCGAGTACCCATTACTATTACCCGGTTCTGATCGATCTAAAATTTTCGTGGAACTGGTATATTATAACGCTAATCTGTTTTCAATTCATTGCATTTGTCTCTGACAGGTAAATCGAAAGTCTTTGGAAATGTGCTCAAAACTGTCTTAAAATTTTCCAAAATATTCAATCTACAGATGATATCATATGCATTGGTCATATCATATTTAATTCAATTTATTCAAATGTACTAGGTCAGTGGCCTCTGTCACAAAGTACAAAACATAAGTATAATGTACAGTGATTGTAGGCCTAGATGGTTGGTTAAAAAAAGTATACAAAATTATACCCAAAAAATATACATAAATAACAAAAACCATTTCTCAATATGGTTTTAAAAATTGTTTCTTAGTCAGGTACAGGTCTCTCCATTTGTCTATGGGCTTTTAAAGAATGCAAAATAAATAATGAAACAGAATAACTAGCAATTCAAATCAAATCTAGCACATTATTGTAACTAAGGTACAGTATCATGTCCAACATTGATTGATCAATTGCTGGGACTTGTTGGCACATTCATAGTAAAAGTTATTTAGTGCAAGATAGGTTCTGATAATGCCAAAGAGGTTGAATTACAGTATATCAAAAGAAGGAATTTGTTGCACTCTAAGAAGAGGTAAGCTAAAAGGTGTAAAAGCAGAAGAGTACATAGTGCTGAAGGAAATATGATTTCCAACATTTTAGTTCATTTCCTCATTTCACCAACCTTAAAACTAAGGCTGAGCTGAAAATTGTAATGGCAGTACATAATTACCTTCTCTTTGGTGCTCTGATAAAGCCCTCACAAATAATACGACCATCTTCATTCTTGTAATTTCTTATCACATCGTACAGCTCTTGAATCAGTACCCCCTGAAAAAAAAAAGAGAGTTCAGTAACAAAAAAAACTAGACTATAAACTTAAAGTATACAGATCATTTACCTCAAAATTCATACTTACCGATAATAATAACATAGTATTCATCTTATTAAAAAAACCTGGGAGAAACTATTATGCTACAGTATAGGTAGATGATTATCAAACATTATATATGTTGTTTACTGGGTAGCGAACATGCATTACAACCAAAATTAAGGACTGTTAAGTAACAATTTCTTCATATCTAATGCATTTCAAGAACATAAACATATTTTTGGGGAATGCAAGTCCATGGAGTAGATAACTTATAATAAAAACTGCATACAACAATATAGACCTGATAAAGAAAATGAATAATTTTCATCTAAGATATGCTCCATTTTGATGTAAAAGATGCTACCATATGGAAATAAAATAAGAGTGTATCTTATCATATGCAGATTATTTGGAAATTAGTCCTTGACTGGTGATAGGATTAGTTCCTACACCCTTCATTTAAATCAGCATATTATATCGGTGTTCCCATCAAATTTAGCCCTGTTGGTAATCTTGGTGTGATGTTTCACAATGGCATGTCAATGTCTGCTCATGTGACCACTATTATTAAATCTGCCAATTACCACCCATTAAATATAAGTGATGCTTACTTTGGATGCAACTAAATTAGCCATTCACCTATTGAAACCTCCATATCATCACAAAGTGTTAAAATATGACCCTCTTTCATTTGAATTGGTAAACCTCCACTGGCTCCCTGTTAAACAACGTATTGATTTTAAAGTCCTCATCATGATCTTCAAAGCTCTCCACAACCTCGCTCCCACCTACATCTCAGATTTACTTACAGTCCGACAGAGTCCCACACACCTCAGATCCTCAACATCTTCTACTGTACTTCATGTCCCCAAAAATCATCATGTTATATTCGCAGACAAATCTTTTTCTTGCTATGGCCTAAAACTTTGGAATGAAGTCAATGAACTACCATCCTTTATCAAGAATTCTACATTTATCATCATTTTTAGAAAAGACCTAAAGAACTACCTATTCAAACAAGCTTACCAGAGGTCACTGCCTGTATTTCAAGGAGCATTAGTGCAAACTTTTTGGTTTTCGGTGTGATATAAATTTCATTGATTATTTGATATCGGAAACACATGGTAATACATGTAGAAGAAAGTAGTGAGTTTATTGAAATAAACCAAGATTGAAGGATTTTTTGTGCAAACCTGGTCAGCAATGGACTTTTTTCTTCTTTTGGCTAATATTCCAGTAGGACTTGCCATCGGTGTGGTAGCAACAGTGGACTCATCATCTTCCTTTGAGTGTTCTGAAGTGACCGATGATCGCCTCCGCTTTGACATCTTACTTTATCTACATGTGGAGAAGATTAATTTAAAATTTACTTTATTTCAAAGCGAATTTGATGTCTCACAAGTCAGAATATGTTTGCTGTCTCTCTTTAATTTAAATTATAGACCCAAATACCCTGTATGTTTTTTTTGTGCAAAACAGGGACAAAAATTATCAGGTTTTTCAAAGAGACAGGCATGATATCCATTTTCCCAACCTGATGGTGCGTTAATTAAAAACAAAAATGTGATTAGGAATCGTGATTGGTCAAATAAGAGGACTTTTCATATGCGGAAATCGTTTTTTGAGCGGACCTACCTTGTGTATTATTTAAAGAATAATGTCAGTGCGGGATATGTGCCAAACAGGATATCGTTTTAAATATCTCCATTGGGATATGATACCCCAAACGAGATATCAAAACTTACATCATTTCATTCAGGCTTCAAGTTGTGCTTTCTCTGTTCATAATTTATGCATGATTAATAAAAGTCAAATTTCAATTTTTGACTAAAATCTGTTTTGCAGAAACTATTAATCTATCAATATTCACATTTTCAATTACCCTATAGACCTTCCACTTGCTTTCACCAGTTTTGCTTTGCTTTGCTTTGATGGAAAAGCAAAAACCCGGTGAAAGGAAAGAAACACTAATAGGGCTAAGGCCTTCAATGAATATTCATAACTTGATGCGGAAATTCTCTTATTAGTGCTCAAACCCATTTATGTTAATAATTTGTTGCCACCCCTCTCAATTTGCCTCAATATCTCAATCGGGATATACTTTTCTAGCCCAAATGAGATACTACATTATATCCAGCCTGGAATTATACAGGTCTCCAGCAATATCTAATGGTATTCTGATCGAGAATAACATCTAGAATGGCAGATATCCCACACTGAATGTTGAGGCGAAGTGTTTATATGCGTATCTAATGCACGGGGCAAAGGACTTTGGCCCAAGTGGGATGACCCGGCTTTGGGAGGGTGATTTGCGAGTGCGAAGTCCTTTGAACAGTTAAATCGTGCATAAAATACTTATAGGGCCTAAATACAATGCCAAAACATTAATCTTTTCATAAAATTTTAGTGTAAGATTGTTTAAAATGCATAAAAAATAACAAAAAGAATGAAATACGAGAAAAGTTTAAATAGGCCTAGGCCTATTTAACAATAACATTAACAATTACACTTCTCTGAATCTGAATCGGTTAAGTCGGCAAAAATCCTTCAAGAGGACATGAACGCCAACCGAGCGTAAAAAGTATAAATACAAAATATAAAAAAAACTAGTTAGCAATACAAGTGTTATTAAGTTTAGCTTTGAAACAGTTGAGACTTGGTGCATGTACAATGTCTGATGGTAAAGTATTCCAATTCTTTAGTGTGTGAGGAAAGAAGGAGTGTTTATATACATTCTTTTTAGCATAGGGAACCTGGAAATTAAGGTCATGATTATTTCTTGTATTAGTTCTGACGGTGGGGATAAGTTTATCTTTATTGATGGCGACAAGATTTTTATTGATTTTATATAGCATGTGTAGCCGTGTGTTGTATCTCCTTGTTTTAAGCAGGGGCCAATCTAATCTATGAATCATGCTTTTTACACTAGATTTATAAGAGTAGTCTGCCATACAGAACCTGGCTGCTCTCCTTTGAATAGATTTAGGTTTATCCACATCGCACTGGTGATAGGGGTCCCAGACTGCAGATGTGTACTCAAGTACTGGCCTGACTAGAGCTTTATAAGCAGTGGATTTAACGTCAGTGGGACAATTTGAGAGGTTACGTTTTAATAGGCCAAGTACAGAGTTAGCTTTCTTCGTTATGTATATGTTTATCCCATCTAAGTTTATTATCAATTTCAACACCTAGGTATGGGTGGGAGTTGACATGTTTTAGTGGCTGGTTGAATAAGGTATAAATAGGTGATTTAAAGCATTTCTTAGAGGAAATTGACAAGATGTAGCATTTAGAAGGTTGAAATTCATTTGCCATTTGTTTTGCCATTGTTCAAGTTTGTTAAGATCATCTTGTAGGATTTGTTGGTCAGAGGGGTTATCAATTGTTCTGTACACAAGGCAGTCATCAGCAAACAGTCTAATTGTGCTGTTTATATTATCAGGGATGTCATTTACATATAAAAGAAAAAGTAATGGACCCAAGACAGTTCTTGTGGTACACCTGATAAAACCTGTTTAGAATCAGAGATTTCACCATCACAGACAACACGCTGGATGCGGTTGTTGAGGAATGATGCAAACCAGGCCAGGAGATTTCCATCAATGCCATAGGCGGAAAGTTTGGATAACAGGCGCTGGTGTGGGACTTTTTCAAAGGCTTTTGAGAAGTCAAGAATAGCCATAGAGACGTTACTGTTTTGGTCAATTTGTTTAGAGATATCATTTATTGTTAAGAGGAGTTGTGTTTCAGTCAATCAGTTAAGATATTATGCTTATCAAGGAATTTCATCACATGTGAGTGGATTATATGCTCAAGGATTTTACTACAAACGCAGGTGAGGGAAATAGGTCTATAATTAGCTGGGTTTTGTTTATCACCTTTTTTAAAAACACTACATATGTTTGCTTCTTTTCACTTGTTAGGGATAGTACCATTATCGAAAAAGGTTTGAAAGAGATCAGTAAGAATTTCATAGAGGTCATCAGCATGTGTTTTTAAAAACCATGGTGGTATTTGGTCAGGAACTGAGGCTTTGTTGGGGTCTAGGTCATGCAGTTGCTTTTTGATACCTTCTGGGGTAATTTTAACTTGGTTTATTTTGCTGTTGGTACGTGGTTTAGTTACAGGGATTTGGGAGGTGTTTTCTTCTGTGAAAACACTGAAAAACTGGTCACTTAGAATGTTAGCTTTAAATTTACTGTTACTGCAGAGTTTATCATTATTTAGAAGATCAGACACACCTACAGAGTTACTTCTTAATCTTTTGATATAGGACCAGAATGCCTTTGGGTTTTCCTTAAGTGAGTTTTTAAGTTTATCACAGATGAAGGTGTTTCTAGCTTCTTTGAGGTAATTACGGACAGCCTTCCTAATTCTTTTTTAGGTAGTCCAGTCATTGGCTTGTTGATAAGTCTTAGCTTTTTTAAACAGTTTATGTTTTTTCCTGCAGAGACGGCTTTGGATACAAGTAAACCAGGGCAGAATTAGTTTAGTTGAGGTAAATTTGTGAGGCATGTTTTTATCAATAATCAGTTTAATTTCCTGTTCAAAGAAATTCCATTTTTCATCAACATCAATAGAGTTATTGAATTGAGTATAATATAGCAGTTTAAATTTGGTCAGGTCTTCTTTTATTCCTTCTATGTTAGCTTTTTACTTTAAATGGATTTTACATTTAGGCAACTTTTTACGAGGGGAGATATTTAGGGTCAGTTCAACAATATCATGGTCACTTATACCGGGAATGACATTAGCTGAGGTAACAGCTGGTGAATTGTTAGTAAAAACAAGATCAAGGATGTTGTTATCTCTGGTGGGTGACTGCACCATTTGTGTGAGATTGAATGAATTGGTCACTTCAAGAAGAATTTTGGCTACTTCGGAGGAAGTGTTAGTTCCTGAAATAGTGTTTTGACTCCAGTCAATATTAGGTTGATTGAAATCACCAGCAAGAATAACATTGTTTTTGTCAGCATTTTTACCAAGCTTTTAAAGGGATTTTTCAACTTAAGCAGGCTAGTGAGATCATTGTGACTGGGTCTGTAAAATGTTCCTATATACATGCTCTTTTCCTTAGGAAAATGGAATTTGGTCCAGATGATCTCACAGTCAGTTTAGCTTAGTAAGCTCAGTGAAAATCAGGTCATTTTTTATTGCCTGTAATACACCACCATAACCATTTGTACTTCTATCTTTGCAAATGATTGTATAGTTGTCTGGGAAAAATTCAGTTGTTGATTTTGGAGTCAGGTTTCAGTGCCAATAATGATAAGACTTTTCACGGAGGCCTTCTTGTTTCGAACACTCTGAAAGTTGATAACAAGAAGTTTTAGAACCTTCCGTTTTTCCAGTTTGGGATTTATTTTTAATTTGACATCGGGATGGTGGTTGGACCCCGAGTCAAGGCTAGAAGAACAATTTTGAAGTCGCTTTTCTCTTTGCTTTACAAAATTCACCTGTTGTAAAATTGGACTAGACGTGCATTACCCGAATTTAATGCACGGGTCATAACAATACAATTACTCCGTAGATTTTAAAAATAGTATTTAGGCTAGTAGGCCCTATATGGATTTTCATAACGCCTGTGGTCCAAATAACATCTTTTCGCGAAACTGATATCCTACAACTTATATTGACTAACGTATGCCTAGGGCCTACGGACTAAAAAAAAAAATCTTTAACTGACGCATTTCATTATTTCCTGCAGTATACATTCAAATTGACTTCAAAACTGTAATCCTTTCATTTAAAAAATTACTAAATAATTAGTGTAATAGTTTTAGTTATTAAATAAACTTACATTTCACTCTTTTCCACCGCCAGACCACAAAGACGATACAAACAAAGAACTGCAAGTGCAACGTAGGCGCGGCCTACACTAGCACTACATAAGCAGTATATGTTAACGCGTTGCGCATTAGGCCTAAATAATGCCTATATATATTTGCGCAAATTTTATTCATAAAGCGCTTGACGCTTCAAAAGTTAAACAAGAAAGCAATCCATGGTGTTGCTGATCTCATCACCTAAAGCATATGCTTTTAATATAGCTGATAACAATAGAAATAGCTAATGATATTAATAATATTAATAATAATAAAAAAATAATAAATTATGATAAAAATAATAATAGTAATAATAATAATAACAATAATAACAATAATAATAATAATAACAAGAATAATAATGATAATAATAATAATAATAATAATAATAATAATAATAATAATAATAATAATAATAATAATAATAATAATAATAACAATAACAACAATAATAATAATAATAATAATAATAATAATAATAATGATAACAAAATAAAACAATGATAATAATAACAATAATTATAACAATAATAATAATAATAATAATAATAATAATAATAATAATAATAATAATAATAATAATAATAATAATAATAATAATAATAATAATAATAATAATAATAATAATAATAATAATAATAATAATAATAATAATAATAATAATAATAATAATAATAATAATAATAATAATAATAATAATAATAATAATAATAATAATAATAATAATAATAATAATAATAATAATAATAATAATAATAATAATAATAATAATAATAATAATAATAATAATAATAATAATAATAATAATAATAATAATAATAATAATAATAATAATAATAATAATAATAATAATAATAATAATAATAATAATAATAATAATGATAATAATAGTAGTAATAACTACTGGGGGGTGGGGGAGGGGCTTGAATGGCTAAAATGGGTCTCTAGCTCTGTGACCTTTGGCCTTTGAATTTTTGGCCCCAGAGTTCATGGGAGACAAGTTCATGTGCCACAGTATCATGATGCAAACATAGGATTGATAAAAGCACTTTCATAATTTAAAGTGGCACAAAATGTACAAATTAGTACATAAATACCCATTAAGATGCTTGACAATAATCACTAAAACAACATCTGAAAATTTTCACATTTATTGTACTCTACTGTATGACACCATTCAAGCTCACGTCACACTTACCATCACATAACTATAGGTCAACTAAGTCATTAAACTTGTAATACGCAAGCACATAAAACGGGTCAAAAACAAATAAACTTTATTTTCAATCAAAAAATTACATGTGGTGAAGTATAATAAAGACAATTGAATTGTACACCATAGGAAAGAGAACAAATTATTCTCCTGTATACCGATTCAGCCAGTTCGATTGAGAAGTCTTTTGCTATTGTCTTGGGAACACGTGTACTCTGATTTTCAATGCAGTTTTCCTACGATAAACTGGTATGTGTGTAGGAATGATAAGCAAATGCGCGCAAGGTTCCCATATGCAAAACCACCAAAAATTCACGCATAACTGCCCCCACACCCCATACATACAGTGTACAATTATACATACACAAATTTATTTCGGGAATGGTTAAAACGTGATACAGCGTGCACACTATCTAAGAAATATATCGTTAGGGCGCTGCAAGTAGCAATATCGTAGATGTCGGGGCATAATATCAGCATGTTGCAATATTTCTCGTGATATATCCTTTCTTTCAAATTTCCTTCATTTTTTGTGAAATAGTCTTTTTTTTGGAAAATTTTGGATAAATTCCCTTCATTTTCGGGAAATTTCCTTCATTTTCGGGAAATTTGTTTCAATTTGCGTGAAATTTCCTTAAAATTTCGGGAAATTGTCTTTATTGTCGATAAATTTCATTAATTCTCGAGAAACTGACCCAAGCAAACCTTTCCCCTCTTAAACAACTCTTTGCGAAAAGCTGAAACGTCGAATATCTTCTCATGATCTGTGAGAACTCTTTGGTCAATTTCAAACTGTTACTATGTGTCACATGAGGATTAGCTGAAAAATGCAAGAAATAACAGGAAGTCAAAGCACCACTACCAAAAAGGAATTTAAAAACCTGAATCATATCGCACGTACTCTTCTCAACTCAGGTCTGGTCAAACCAAGAATTCGCAACATAGATTCATAAGAGATGATATTCCTTACTTCGGGAATAAGTCTAGTGGCTCTTCGCTGAACCTACTCCAAAATGAACTTATACTTTTCATAAAAGGGACTCCAAACCTAAATAGCATACTCAAGGTGAGGCCTGTTTAACTGCTTACACAAATTAAGACAACCTCTCTCCCAAGAAAGCACAAATTTCTTGTAATCAAACTAAGCATGCTGTTTGCCCTTGTAGCTGCTGAAGCACACTCTTTAGTAAGTTTCAGATTGCTAGTAATGATAACACCTAGTTCTTGATCGACACAATCAAGATTTGAACCATTTATATGCAGTAATCAAAACCCAAATTGATCTAACCAAAATGAATAACTTTGCATTTATCAACATTGAATGACATCAGCCACGTTTGGGACCAAGAAAACTTATACAAATCACTTTGCAAAAGTGAAAATTCCCTATCATCAACAATCCTGTACTGCTTAGTGTCATCAGCAAATTTACAAATCCTGGAGCCAAGAGAAACAGTCAATATCATTAATGAAGATTAAGAAAAGAAGCGGTCCACTACATTACCCTAGGCAGCTAGGGAACACCACTTGTAACCTTCTCCCATGGAGATACTTCAACATTGACAACAACTCTTTGTGACTTGTCAACAAACTAAAAACTGGCACACTTTCCCTCCACTCCACACCAACCACTCTTGTTTTCATCATGAACAGCTGCCCAACGTAACATCAAATGTTTTTTGAAAATCTAAAATAGATCATATCTACATTTTGACTAGATTCAACTAGTTTAGAAACATCATCAAGAATCTCCAATAAATTAGAAACACAAAACCTCTTAGGTAAGAACTCATGCTGGGACAAATTCAACAAACCATTGACCAGTAAATGATATAGTAAAACATCCTTTACAATGGACTCCATGGCCTTGCGCACAACACTAGTTAAACTCTCTGGCCTATAGTTACAGGACAAAATTATAGTACAGTTGCCAACCCCCTCCCTTCCCTTCCTTCCCACACCAGTGGTATCGACACTGGAGATTTTGGGTTGGATTTCAGTATAACGAGGTGTGAAACATGGCACCGTGTAACACCGTGTGCCCGCTTGGGCTCCTGTGCAAAGCTTAGGGTTGTTGAAGTCTTGGTTAGGGTCCAGAGCTCCGTAGATTTCTTGTTATTAATGCTACAAAATAGCTGAAAATAAACACAAAGATCAAATGAATGATTGATTGAGAGAAGACAATTTCGAACTAAGTAGTATAGAGGGTGCAGGATCACCCCCCCCCCAGGATCGGACCTTGAGGATCACCCCCAGGATCGGACCTTGAGGATCAGCCCCAGGATCGGACCTTGAGGATCAGCCCCAGGATCGGACCTTGAGGATCAGCCCCAGGATTGGACCTTGAGGATCACCCCCAGGATCGGACCTTGAGGATCACCCCCAGGATCGGACCTTGAGGATCAGCCCCAGGATCGGACCTTGAGGATCAGCCCCAGGATTGGACCTTGAGGATCAGCCCCAGGATCGGACCTTGAGGATCACCCCAAGGATCGGACCTTGAGGATCAGCCCCAGGATTGGACCTTGAGGATCAGCCCCAGGATCGGACCTTGAGGATCAGCCCCAGGATCGGACCTTGAAGATCTACCGTCCAGGATCACCCCTCCAAGATTACCCCTCTAGGATTACCCCTCCAAGACACCCCCAACTTCCACCGCATGACACGTTTTTTAATTCTTTAAAGAACGAAAATATAACGGTTGAGGAATATGAGTATTGTTTAAAGGTTTGGCATGAAAATAACATGTCAACTTTTAAAGATTTCCTCATATGGTATAATAACAAAGATGTCGTGCCATTTTTAGAGGCTCTTTCCAAAATGAGTCTTTTTTATAAGTCCAAAAGCATAGATATGTTCAAGGAAGGTATTTCTGTCCCAGGTTTAACGCTGAGATATTTATTTCAGAATCTGGAGGATCACTTTTGTTTATTCCCAGCAAAGCATAATGATTTATATCATTTGTTTAAAGATAACATTGTAGGGGGGCCCTCAATTATTTTTAATCGTCACCAGGAAAAGACAGAACAAAAATCAAGGGGGCAAATTGTGCCAAAACAATTGCTGGTTATGATGCCAATGCCCTCTACCTCTGGGCTGTCATGCAGGACATGCCTACAGGTGTCGCTTTAAGACGACGGGCTGATACTGGGTTCAGCTGTGAGTTTACTCACTGTCCCCAGATGACTTCTGTGGGATGGTTGGAATGGGAGGCCAAACAACGGGGTATAACTATCCAGCATATACTCAATGGTAAAGAAGTGCGGATAGGAAAACGACAGTTACCTGTGGACGGGTTTGGTGCGGGGGTCATATATCAATTTCATGGGTGTTTTTGGCATGGTCATCCATGTCAACTAACTGCAGGTAAAACCCATAACCACGTGAATGGCAAAACATTCTCTGAATTGTATCAGAAAACGTGCGAAACAACCGCATACTTACAATCTTATTTTCAAGTGGTTGAAAAATGGGAGTGCGAGTGGCGGCAAGAGCAAAAAGACTCTGTTGAAATTCGCAACTTTGTCATTCAGCTCTTTCCCCATGCCCTTGGGCATCGAGGTTCAATGCCAGAGGACAAATTGCTAAGTCTTATTCAATCAGGTCATATTTTTGGTGCTGTTGAATGCGATATTGAAGTCCCCGAACACCTCAAACCTAAATTTGCAGAAATGCCCCCCATATTTAAAAATGTTGACATTTCCATAGATGATATAGGGGAACATATGTCCACATATGCTAAAGAAAACAACTTATTAAGTCAACCTCGACGTAGTCTGATCGGCAGTATGCTTGGTAAGAAACTTTTATTGACCACCCCTTTGGTTAAATGGTATCTAGCTCACGGGTTAGTTGTAACTAAAATATATCAAATAATCCAATTCTCATAAAACAGGTTTTCAAAACCTTTGGTGAGGAAGTCAACAATGCTCGAAGGGAAGGGGACAAAGACCCTTCCAAGTCTATTATAGCTGATACTATGAAATTAATTGGCAACTCGGCGTGTGGCAAAACAGTGACAAACAAAGAAAGGCACCTTGATATTAAGGTGTGCACTGAAGATTCAGTGTATGCAAAAGTAAATGATCCTTATTTTAAAAGACTAACACCCTTGAATTTAATATGTATGAAGTGGAACTTTATAAACGTAAAGTTAAGCTCGATTTGCCCCTTCAGATAGGATTTTTGTCTACCAGTATGCAAAATTAAGAATGTTTAGAGTTTTACTACGATTTCATTTCAGTATTCGTGGACCAATCTGATTTTGCCTACTGTGAGATGGATACAGATTCAGCGTATATTGCCATAGCTGCCCAGTCTTTGGAGGATGTAATAAAACCAGAAATGAAACAAAATTTGAAAAGGAAAAACATTTATGGTTTCCTCGTACAGAACCAGAGGAAGCTCAAAAATATGACAAGCGCACCCCAGGGTTGTTCAAACTTGAGTGGGAGGATGGGATTGTATCCTTGTCCAGCAAATGTTTTTATTGTTTCAGGGGACTGAAAAGGATAAGTTAAGTTGTAAAGGGTATAAACAATAGCTTAGCACAAATAACAAAGGAACAGTTTTAAGTGTTATTCGTTCAAAGAAAGCCGTTGAAGCTACCAATAAAGGGTTCAGACTGCAGAACAATCAAATGCAAACCTATACACAAAGAAAACAGCATTGTCATACCTATACCTCAAAGAAAAGTAGAAGAGGACGGTGTGTCTACCAAACCTTTAGATATTTAAATGTTTGTAAATAACATTGAGAGAAACACTGTGTAGCTAAGGTGGTGGTGATGGTGATTGTATAAAGTGCAAATATTGTAAGAATAAGTTTGATGTGTATTTATTGTATAAATATATGAATATATGATATTGCGTATGGTCTTTCTGGTGGTACCAATTGTTGAAGTGCAAATATTTTAGAAAATAAGTTTGATGTGTCATGATGGTATCAATACAAGTTACTACCTCATTGTGTATGTTTTATCTGTACAAAGATATTGTGTGAATTTGTTTTACCGCATAGTGTAATAGATAACTTTCAGAAAATTTTAAATATTTTGTTTGAAGCCTTTTTGTCTTGCTGCTTTATAATTCTAAAGTCTTCTTCGTCCCTTATCATTTACTATCATGGATCCAAGACTACAACACCCCCTTCACATGTGTGATTGCTGGACCAACTCAGAGTGGGAAGACAATCTTTTGAGTCGATTATTGACCCATGCTCACAAACTTATCAAAGAGCCCCAGAGGTTATTTTGTGGTTCTATGGGGAATTTCAAGCTCTCTATGATAATCTTAGTCATACTTTAGGTTCAAATATTCAATTCATAGAAGGGGTGCCAACTTCCTTTGACGAATATCTAAACAAATCAAAGCGTAATCTGATTATTCTTGATGATTTGATGTCGGAAACCGCTAGTGACAAGAAAATTAGTAATCTGTTTACCAAAGGAAGCCACCATAAAAATTTGTCAGTTATTTTAGTCAGTCAAAACTTATTTCACCAAGGTCGTGAAAGTCGAACTATTAGCCTGAATTCACATTATCTCATATTATTCAAAAATCCTAGAGATGCATCCCAAATTTCCTACCTGGCTCGTCAAATGTTTCCTGGAAAACCCAAACACCTTCAGGAGGCCTATCATGACATACAAGCAAACCTTACGGATATCTATTCATTGATCTTAAAACGAATACCCATGAAAACTATCGACTTAGAACCCAAATATTTCCAGATGAAATTCAGTATGCCTACGTAAAAAAATAGTTAAAAGAAAGTGACAACCACTTTTAAGCTCATTCTGTCACCATGCAGCGTTGGCGTAAACAGGGTCCTTACTTGCATGTATTAGCAAAGGGTCCCCAAAACAACGACAAGGTATCATCAGGTGCTTCAAAGAACTGATTACGTGTCTTTGCGAAGGGGCCTTGAATACTCTGAATGGTAATATTCAATTAAAGAAACATCAAAAACAGAAACTGACTAAACATCGTCACCAGTTACGCAAACTTGCCAATCGCAGGGTGGCAGTGGCAGCTAAAAAGAAGATTTTGCTCCAAAGGGGTTCAGTCTGGCCGCCATATTACCACCCCTCATTGGTGTCCTTGGAAGTCTTTTGTTCAAAAAATAATGGAGCATACGAAAAAACTTGTACTAGTGTCCCCTGACTATATTGCTCGTATAAAAACAGCCTCAAGTCATTCACCGGAACAAACCAAAGGCGAGAATTAGAGGATCAGTTATCAACGCTGCTTGATGATACCACTAATGACGACGCAAGTAAAATGAAACGTTACGCCGATCTATTACAACGCTACCTAATGTACGAGACGAAAGCCAAGGAACCTCCTGCTGTACGACTTCTTCCCCCAGTCTGACACCCAAGTTGATGCGCGCGAACAACACGCCACCATTGAAAGAGATGTTATAGACAGTGTTCCTAAAGCTTTTAAGAGTAAAGCAGCACAATTGCTAAAAAAAATCAGTGGGAGTGTTCTCGGTTGGAATGAAAAAGGCGAATTACTTGTCAATGGACAAACCGTAAAAGGCTCTCATATGGTTGATTTGGTGAATGATGTGGTACGCAAGCGAAAATCGCCAACACCCATAGGCATGAACAATTTCACCACAGGTTTGGCACAGTTGAATATGCCCCGTGAATTGATCGGCAATCCAGAGCGTTGGCAAGATATCGAGAGATTGAGAAATCCAGAAACAGAGATTAAGAAAAAACGTGGTCAACCAGCACCTCCAGCAACCGACAGGGATGACGCATCAAATGACTTATATGGAATAGCTCACCATTTACCCAAGACCCTTCAAAACGAAAAAGACCAAGATGCATTGGGAAAGATATTAAAGCTCACGACATAACTGTCTGTCAATCAGTTGTCAGTGTGAAAGTATCATGGGCTGTTTCCCAGTAAAAGGTCTCTCGTTGAAACTGTCATTACGTAAAATATTCTGTTTTTTCTGCATGTTGTGGAAGCTCTGTGCTCGTAGAAAAACAACCTGATGGACAAATACCTCACAGATCTGTACTACGACCCATCATCCTGCCGCCTATGGCGGCGTGAGTGCCATTTATCGAGCAGTACAACGGGACAAGAAGAGCATTAGTGTGAAAGATATCAAAACATGGCTCAGCGGTAGAGAGACTTACACACTTCACAAACCTCGACGGACTCGTTTTAAACGAAATAGGGTCATTGTTTCAGGCATCGACAGCCAGTGGCAAACAGACTTGGTTGATATGACCACATTTTCAAAATATAACAAAGGTCATCGATACATTCTGACATGCATTGACATTTTCTCCAAATTTGCCTGGGCCCGGTCTTTGAAGGATAAGACGGAAAAAGCATCGTTCGAGCCTTTCAATCTATTTTCAAAGAGAAGAATCGAAAGCCCAAGACATTACAAACAGACAAAGGCAGCGAATTTTTTGAATCGAACATTCCAGCAGTTCCTCCGTAAGAACCAGGTACATTTTTTACCACGCAAAATGAAACAAAGGCCTCTATTGTGGAACGTTTTAATCGAACGCTCAAATCGAAAATGTGGCGCTATTTTACAGCAAATGGAACACGAGTATTCTTAGGGGTGTTGCAACAGTTTCTAGCAGGCTACAATAAACGAATCCATCGAAGTATCGGAATGGCTCCACAAGAAGTGAATCACCATAATCAAGAGACAGTATGGCACAAGCTGTATGGCACAAACGAAGAAGTAATGCACTCAAAGTACAACATTGGTGAACTTGTTCGCATAAGTATGGCAACTCAACCTTTTCGTAAAGGTTATCTTCCGCAATGGACGGACGAAATATTCACTGTGAGCAAAGTCATTCCACGCAACCCTATAGTGTATACGCTTGAAGATGCTGAAGGAGATCTCATTCAAGGAACCTTTTATTCCCATGAACTTCAAAAAGTGTCAAAGGAAGATCACACTTATCGCATCGAAAAAATTCTAAGTCGTCGACGTCGGAATGGCAAAACAGAGTTCTTCGTAAAATGGATGGGTTATCCAAAAAAATTTAACAGCTGGGTCCAAGACGTCTACAGATATAAAAACATTTAAAAAAACGTAGTCAGTAAATGTTATTTTTCATTTCAAGAGTGAGTGGTGAGGCGACAGACATGGCTTCATTTTACGTTACACTTCCAAGCAACAGTTCTCCGATCGAACATCCAGAAAATACTCTTACAAACTATCGTGTTAAGCTCTCAAGACCTATCACGTTGGAGGGTCAGTGGGAAGTTGGCCTGGCTGAAATTATCTTTCCTCACCAGTGGTATAACATTGACAAAATTCTAAATATAGCTACACTGTAAACGGACATCAATGGTGGACAAAAGCACTACCATCCGGCTATTATGATAACACACGGGACATTGTCAAACTGTTAGAAACAAATTATCCTGAAGAGATTCGCTATGAGTACAACGATAAGGACAGCAGGTTGCGCATCGAGCTGGCTGAAAATAGTCAAGTAAAATTTCAAGGCAGATTAGCTGAAATGTTGGGATTCAAGTCAACGACCATCGTTACAAAGAGTCTTACCATAGAAAAACCTTTAGATCTTAGACATATTCATAATCTGTATGTGTATTGCGACATTGTGGAAGCTCATGCCGTAGGACATACAAAGGTACCGCTCCTTCGCGTTGTCAACGTCAAAGGAAGATTTGGAGATGACATCAGTGCGATATATTCGAATATCTATTATCATCCGGTGAAACAAAAGTATTTTGACACGGTAGAAGTTGATATAAGGGACAGTATTGGACGCAGCATACCATTCGTGCGTGGTAACGTGATCACGACACTTCACTTTCGACTTCGTAGAGCTCCACAATTTGTTTGAAAATGCATTCACCTAATTTTCATAGCAATTCCAGCGATTATGAAAATTACTACCTTCATCAGGTTGGTCATGGTTTGCCCGTCTTTCGGGGGGCGCAGGCTCAGCAGGGGCATGGGTTAGGCAACATATTAGGAAGTTTATTTCGTTCTGCTGTTCCGCTGCTTAAGAAAGGTGCTAAAGCATTGGGAAAGGAAGCGCTACGCACAGGTGTCGAAATTGCTGGAGATGTTTTTGATGGAAGGTCTATTAAAAAGCTGCAAAATCAAGAGCAACCGCGGCTGGAAAAGAGTAGCGAGGAGAGTGGTGGCCCGTGCGACAACAACTAATAAAAACGGGGACGCAAACCAACAACTGTCAGTCGTCAACGGGTCAAAGAGAGTGAAAAGGTCTCCCGATATATTTGATTAATCAATATGTCTTTTTGCATGAACATTCGTGTGAATGTACTAAGTCGAACTAGATCTCTTTGTCATACCACCTACCCAGACTAGTATAGAGAAAGGCCAATGGGTAGAGTATCACCCTATTGCCAATATCACGGACAGTGGACCTATCGAGTTTTATGTTTCGGGATCTACCGAGGAATATATCGACTTGTCCCAGACACAGCTGTATGTCAGAGCTAAAATTACAACTGCCACAGGAGAAGTTATCCCAGACACTGCCAAAGTAGGGCCCGTCAATCTGTTCATGCAGTCTCTGTTCAGCCAAATCGATGTCTCACTTAATGAACGACTGATATCACCCTCTACACCGACTTACCCGTACCGTGCCATGATCGAAACCTTATTGAGTTATGGATCACAAGCAAAGGAGAGTCAGTTGACCACCTCCCTCTTTTACAAAGATACGGCAGGGTGTATGGATCAAGTTAACCCATTGGCCGAAGGTAATGCTGTCAATACTGGTCTGAAGAAGAGACACTCTTTCATTAAAGCAGGCAAGACCGTGGATATGCTTGGACCCATTCATAGTGACATATTCTTTCAAGAAAAATACTTGTTAAATGGAGTCAATCTTAAACTTAAACTCATCAAGAGTAAAGATGCTTTTGTTTAATGTCTGGAGATGCTGATGAAGCCTACAAAGTTGTCATCAGCGATGCCTCTTTGTTTGTAAGAAGAGTCAAATTAAACCCCGCTGTGTCGTTGGGTCATGAAAAGGCACTAGCTAAAGCCAGTGCCAAGTATCCAATCAGACGAGTTGTGACAAAGATGTTATCTATTCCAGCCGGAAACATGTCCTATGTGCAAGATCATATATTCTTGGGTCAGCTCCTAAGAGACTGATTATCGGTTGTGTTCGCAACACAGCATTTAATGGATCTTATCAGCAGAATCCCTTTAATTTTGACAACTTTGGGGCAAACTTCCTGGCCGTCTATGTGGATGGAGAACAGATTCTTACAAACCGCTCAAACCGGACTATGAAGGAGGAAACTACATCAGAGCTTATCACACCTTATTTTCTGGTACAGATAAAATGAATAAAGATGAAGGAAATGGTCTCAGTCGAGAAGAATATCCCAAGGGGTACGCACTGTATGCTTTTAACTTAACCCCGGATTTGTCTAGTGGAGGACACTTCAATCTAGTCAAGCAGGGAAATCTTCGCCTAGAGCTGCAATTTGCTCAGCCCCTAACTACAACCATCAATGTGCTCGTCTATGGCGAATTAGACAACATTATAGAAGTGGATAAATCACGGAATGTCATCTTTGATTACACCAGTTAAACCATGAATACTAATCAGATTTCACATGTACTGAAAACGGATCCGTTTTCAAAATCTGACTTTCAAGGCGTATTTGCCTCGGACCATTTACACCATTTCAAACCTCAAGTGCCGTGTGCCGTTGTCGTCAATTTGGACCCAAGCCACCTTCCTGGAAGTCATTGGATAGCAATCTACATTTCGAAGGATAGGATGGGAGATTATTTTGATTCTTATGGATTGCCACCCTCTCTTGTACCAGACATAAAAGCCTTTTAAATAGATATTGTGTTTCCTATCGACAGAATCATCGTCAATTTCAAGGGTTTTATTCTACCGTTTGTGGACAATACACTATTTTCTTCCTCCTACATCGCTGTCGAGGTATAGCAATGGAGAGGATTTCGTCTTGGTTTTACAAAGGATCCCGAAACTAATGATCAGCTTGTTCACGGATTTATCGAAAGACATTTTCCCTGTATAGATGAACCCCTCTTTAATGTTTCAATGGTGCAGCAAAGAGCTAAGGCCCGGACTACATAAAGCATGTTATAGATTTTGTTATAGATTTTGTTATAATATAATATCTTAATTTTATTTGCCGTGTATGAAAAAATACTAGAAGTAGACTATGAATAAAAGAAAAAAACCAACAATAGTCTTTGTTATGTCATTATTTAATTCTTTTCACTCTTGTCATGTACTTTACAATACTTTAATGTTCAATATTTATTGTTCAATGTTTCAGCAACCCTCTGAATCTGCGGTGCTAGTTCATGCAACTTTTCCCATTCTTCCTTCTTTAAGTTGATGCCTTTCCCTGCTTTGAGCTTATTTTTCGTACCGTCCCCATGATATTCCCTGATGGTAATAAAGGTAGCCCTCTGGAATCTTCGTATCACAGCATACCGCTTTCCACCCAAATGAAACCGGCTCCCAGTAGAAGGACTTATTTCTCTTTGAACAGGTTTCCCAATCGATTTGTCAGGTTCTATCACAGTCGTTTCAGGTGTGCTGACGTTTAAATCAGTTTGAAAAATACACGGTGGCTCCCATGTTGTTTCCTTGGTATTTATGTTTAGAAAATAAGGTTTGTTCTCTTTTAAGTTAAAGTGACCTCGCCATCCAAGTTTAAATGCCTCATCTGATAATTCTGGGTATAATTCAGTAGCATCCATCCTCACTGCAGGTAGAGAAATTAAAGAGTCAATGTTAAAGAAAGAAAAAACAAACAATCTCAGTCAGATTGTATTTCAGATAGCTGTGTGATCTGTGCATTAATTTTCTGTACCCCTGATATCAGCTTACGCCATGGGTCAACCTTCAAGATGATTCCTTTCTTGGTCGGTTTCAGTACGCCCTCGCACCAAAAATACTTTCGAATATGCACATAAGTCCATGATGCAAAGTTTTTCACGGTTACCCTGCATAATTCATCTATCTGAAACTCCTTTCCGTCTAAATCATATATTGTTTCTTGTTTTTCTTTGACTGCTTCATCAATGACAGGCATCAATTTCACGAGTTCCTCCCACTGAGACACACTTAGTGAAAGGCCTGATGGTGTAGGATACCATTTCTCCATATCAAATTTGCGTATATGAATATAAACGTCATTCATAAAAAAAAGAAGCATTGGCAAAGACACCTCCTTCAAGAAAATGATGATTTTTCCAAAACCAGGCTTCTCTTTTGGCCAGTTTTTCGGCTTCTCTTTTGGCCAGTTTCTCGGTGCTGCTAGTAACAGTTTTCTCCTCTGCTAGTTTACTACGTGGTGGATAGATGGTAATCATCTTAATATTAGGTGGTGAAATTACTTACAAAAAAAAAAGGTTTGCAATGTCGTGAAAATTCAAACAAAACTGCACTGTCTTGGAGATTTGAACAGAATGATTGTGGATTTTTCTACTTCGAGAATTTATATCTCTTAGAATCTTCTTCAACATCTATTTATAGGGATGATAATTATGTCATTGCGTTGACATCATCTATTCGTGGTTTTATATAGTACTATTTTATTTTTAACCCTGGTGTATTCGTACGTCAAAGTCTTGACAACCTTTTTTATGTTCTCATCGGCCCACCCTTTGACCAATGTATTATTTCTAATCCTTGTGTATTCTTACATCATAGTTTTCACGGCATCTATTCATGTTCTGACATGTCGATTTGTTAAGGCTCTATTTTAGTTTTCCCCCTAAGGCATAGTTCTGACGTCATCTATTCATGTTCTCATCGACCCACCCTTTAACCAATATATTATTTTTAACCCTTGTGTATTCTTACATCATAGTTCTGACGTCATCTACCATTATATCATCTTGTTATAAAAACATCAAACAAATGCAAATATTAAGACACTCTCCACCAGACCTGTCATGACCAACATCAACCCTTTCATCGAAAAACTCAAAAACTTGCTGGAACAGACTTTTCTCAATCAAGTCTTAGAAAAAAGTAACCATTTTCTGATAGAATCCTGCAGTGGCTGCAAGTCTGAGGGTGGAAATCAAGAAGAGCATAGCTGTGTCAGCAAACCAATAGACTCGTGGATGATTCTCAGTGCGATACAGACATTGACCAACGCAGAAGTTATTCCTCTCTTTATAAAAACAAGCCTGTTTCTAATGTTGAATCCCGAAAAGCTGGACAATGTTGTGGACGAATTGAATCTCATTCGTCAGCAATGGACTCATCTGACTCCAACATGGGAGGATGTCAAAATGTTCAACAACACAATGGCACCCGAATGGTCCTTGGCACTACAAACAGCACGAATGGCAATTGCTTTGGACAATCATTTTCGAAGGAAATTGAATGCAGCCCATGTTATCACAGAATCTTTGAACGAGATATTCCAGTAAAAGAACTACACCGACACCTTACCTTGGGCATGATGTTCGATATGATACAGTGGAGATACCATGATATAGCTTCTTATGAACAATGCTCTGTACCTGTTTGGCGAGAAGATGATGGGATGTGTCTCTTCTTGGAATTTGTAAGAAATATAGCCAAAACGGTGCTAGACATGGATTCATACAAACTGTTCCCTTGGGCTGAGTTAAAAAAGGCTGAATCAAACGACGACACTGTCGCTGGTGTTGTGACTGCAGCAAAACAAGCTTTGGGGCATAGTGAAATGTCAGTCCATACCAAATCATCATCCTTTCACTCTTTATTGCAGATTTGTGTCGACAACACCGGCTAGTAGATACCAATGAAAAACTCTTTAATGAACTTTTGCATGCTGTGATGCCACTGATATGGCAAAAATCGTGTGATTGGAAAGCTTGGATGCATGATCAAAAGAAAGGAGACTGTAAAATGTATCTTAAAAGATTAATGTTGCTTGGAATTCCATTGTTGTTGTATTTATCATTTTTCTGAGTGTGTCATAGAATATACATTACCACCACATAAAATCAGTGTTCTTTTTATTCTTTTCAATTTCCTTGATTTTAATTTTTTCTATCGAATAACCCTGATGGTATAAGCGATCCTGAAGGAGTGATCCTGAAGGGGTAATCTTAAGGGCTGATCTTAAGAGTAATTTTAAGGGCTGATCTTGGAGGGGTAATCCTTAAGGGGTAATCTTGGAGGGGTAATCCTAGAGGGGTAATCTTGGAGGGGTGATCCTGGACGGTAGATCTTCAAGGTCCGATCCTGGGGGTGATCCTCAAGGTCCGATCCTGGGGCTGATCCTCAAGGTCCAATCCTGGGGTTGATCCTCAAGGTCCGATCCTGGGGCTGATCCTCAAGGTCCGATCCTGGGGCTGATCCTCAAGGTCCGATCCTGGGGCTGATCCTCAAGGTCCAATCCTGGGGCTGATCCTCAAGGTCCGATCCTGGGGCTGATCCTCAAGGTCCGATCCTGGGGGGGGGGGTGATCCTGCACCCTCTATACTACTGAACTATAATGGTAAAATCTGCTCAGATAAGAATTTGGGTTACCAATTTTAAACAGTCAAAGGGGAAATTTCTTATAAAAAGTGAGAAAATTCGGGCACTATTGTGGGCCTCATGGGCATAACCCTGCTTGGTAAGGAGAAGCTTGAAAGCTGTGAAAAATTGTTGTTTTTGATGCCCTAAAAATGTTCCAAAATGTAAGTGATGAATTGGACAATTTCCTAATTCTAATGTTAAAATCTACTTAGATAAGCATTAGAGTTATCATTTCTAAACAGACAGAGGAGAAATATACCCTGGAATTGAGAAAATTTGCCGGGCAACTTGAAATTGTGGGGCTCATGAGTTGAAATATAAATGAAAACTCATGGTGTTCTGGGGCGAAGCAAGGGTAGGGATCCAGGAAAAGAAGTCCCGGTTAAGAGTACCTTGGAAGGGGTAAGCCCCGGAAGCTTCGGAGATTTCTTGCTTTTGATGCCCGAAAATGGTTAAGTAATGAAAAGGGGACAATTTCAAATTCTAATGTTCAATATCTACTCAGATAAGCATTTGGTCATGCTTATGGAAACAAATTTCAGAAGTGGGCCCTCTTTTAACATGGCTTCATTTTAGTTGACATATTATTACGTAATTTGTAAGCGATCAGAGAAACACGTTTTCACACGCGGTGTCACTGCCCAAAAATTGCTAATAAATCCGTTTTTAGTATCAATTCAGTAAAAGTAACGCAGGAAAAATGGTGAAGAAAGGAATGCCACGTAAGATTTTTCTTTTTTGATTTTGGTTTTTGTGCAAACACTATTTTCTGTCCCAAAAAATACATTGAACCAGGCTTTAGAATAAAGCGTGTCTTTTGCCATACATTGGATTCGCGATTTTCTCTGTATTACACAGTTTAACGTAAAACTAGTCAACTTCACTGTACTTTTGTTTCAAGCCTTACGTTTCACTTTCCAGCCCCACACAGTCAACTATGGCCCATACATAAACTATGGCAATTTGACTCGCCATTGATATATTAAACGTTAGCCAATCCGAAGTATTCTCGTGGTCAGACATCAGGGAATCTCAAACTCAGTCATAGGGGAAAACAAACAGTCATTTATTATAATAAAAAAACCGAGAACTTACCATTAAAAATTCTTTGAAGGTGTCACTAAACTTCTCATCTTTGTAATTGTGATGAATAAAAAAAGAACTTTTCCATGAAAAGTCGAGCATTGTTATAACATGCTTGACTTCATGAACTTCTCTGATTCTTTCTTCTCAACTAACAATTCCATCAACTGTACTAACTCATATGAGCCACTTCAAAATTGTTCTTCTGGCCTTGACTCGGAATCCAACCACCATTCGATGTCAAATTAAATACAAATCCCAAAAAAGAAAAAAGGAAGGTTTTAAAACTTCTTGTTATTAACTTTCAGAGTGTTCGAAACAAGACGGCCTCCGTGGAAAGTCTTATCAAAGAAAAAGACCCAGACGTCATTATTGGCTTAATTCCGAAATGACCAGCACTGAAATTTTCCTGGACAACTATACAGTCCTTTGCAAAGATAGAAATTCAAATGGTTATGGTGGTGTATTACAGGCAATAAAAACTGACCTGGTTTTCACTGAGCTCACTAAATTAGACTCTGACTGTGAAATTATCTGGACCAAATTTCAATTTCCTAAGGAAAAGAGCATGTATATAGGAACATTTTACAGACCCAGTCACAATGATCTTACTAGCCTGCTTAAGTTGAAAAAATCCCTTTAAAAGCTTGGTAAAAATGCTGAAAAACAATGTTATTCTTGCTGGTGATTTCAACCAACCTAATATTGACTGGAGTCAAAACACTATTTCAGGAACTAACACTTCCTCCGAAGTAGCCAAAATTCTTCTTGAAGTGACCAATTCATTCAATCTCACACAAATGGTGCAGTCACCCACCAGAGATAACATCCTTGATCTTGTTTTTACTAACAATTCACCAGCTGTTACCTCAGCTTATGTCATTCCCGGTATAAGTGACCATGATATTGTTGAACTGACCCTAAATATCCCCCCTCCTTGTAAAAAGTTGCCTAAATGTAAAATCCATTTAAAGTAAAAAGCTAACATAGAAGGAATAAAAGGAGACCTGACCAAATTTAAACTGCTATATTATACTCAATTCAATATACTCCATTGATGTTGATGAAAAATGGAATTTCTTTGAACAGGAAATTAAACTGATTATTGATAAAAACATGCCTCACAAATTCACCTCAACTAAACTAATTCTGCCCTGGTTTACCTATCCAAAGCCGTCTCTGCAGGAAAAAACATAAACTGTTTAAAAAAGCTAAGACTTATCAACAAGCCAATAACTGAACTACCTACAAAAGCTTTAGGAAAGCTGTCCGTAATAACCTCAAAGAAGCTAGAAACACCTTCATCTGTGATAAACTTAAAAACTCACTTAACGAAAACCCAAAGGCATTCTGGTCCTATATCAAAAGATTAAGAAGTAACTCTGTAGGTGTGTCTAATCTACTAAATAATGGTAAACTCTGCAGTGACAGTAAAACTAAAGTTAACATTCTAAATGACCAGTTTTTCAGTGTTTTCACAGAAGAAAACACCTCCCAAATCCATGTAACTAAACCACTCCCCAACAGCAAAATAAGCCAACTTATAATTACCCCAGAAGGCATCAAAAAGCAACTGCATAACCTAGACCCCAACAAAGCCTCAGGTCCTGACCAAATACCACCATGGTTTCTAAAAACACACGCTGATGACCTCTATGAAATTCTAACTGATCTTTTTTCAAACCTCTGTCGATAATGGTACTATCCCTAACAAGTGGAAAGAAGTAAACATATGTAGCATTTAAAAAAAAAGAGATAAACAAAACCCAGCTAATTACAGACCTATTTCCCTCACCTGCGTTTGTAGTAAAATCCTTGAGCATATAATCCACTCACATGTGATGAAATCTCTTAATGAGCATAATATCTTGACTAATTTACAACATGGCTTTCGTGGAAAAAGGTCGACTGAAACACAACTCCTCCTAACAATAAATGATATCTCTAAACAAATTGACCAAAACAGTATTGTCTCTATGGCTATTCTTGACTTGATAAAAGTTTGAATTTCAAGAAGCAAACGGGACAATGGTTTTGCTTATTATTACTATCATTATTATTATTATTATTATTATTATTATTATTATTATTGTTACTATTATTATTTTTATTTTTATTATTATTAATATTATAATTATGAATAACTATAAAAATCATTGTTGTGTATGTGTGTTTTTATTTAAGAAAAGGAAAGGAAGGGATCACTATTATTTCTTTGATGTAATTCTGTTTATTTATTTTTTGGGAGAGGGGAGGGAGGGGTATTCACCGATCGCGATTGTTTTAAAGAATATACGCACAAAATTTATCTGATTTATTCGACCATCATCCCATGGAATTTGGATGCTATATAGTGATGCCTGGATAATTAGATAAAAAGAAAAGAGATAGAAATATACTCAGTTTTGTGATAAACACTCATAAAAAACAAAAAAACAATTCAAACTCAATTCATTATTTATAAACATATAATAAATAGTTTATAAGTTGTTTAACAAAAAAAGTAACTAAAATCAGTTACGAAATACTGCTAAAATTCGTTTCCATCACATTTGCAAGCCACTTGTACAGGAAACTGAACCACATTTGATTTAAATGTCCCATGTGTGAAGATTACATCATAGAAGAGAATTACTAATATAATGACTCACACTTTGAATATGCTTAACTGCACAGTGAGATGGCTAGTGTTTTGAATTTGACACAACGGGATCGAAAACAAAGAAATATTTTCTTGAAATGAAGATGACAGATTGGTAGAAATTGGTGAGAAATTGTTGAGAAAGTTTTGTATGTTTATAAGGCTACACCAGATATTGGGATTTAGGAGTTTTTAATGTTAGTTTTTTTGTTAGCAAAAAAAAACTTTAACACTTTTTTCCAGGGCTAGTGTATACAATGTCAACAACCTAGTGGGCTAACGTAAAAGCTCACGAAGATACAAGTTGAACCCAATTTGTCAGTCTTTTGCTGATAATTGTATTTTCACTTTCAACTTAATGGGAGAGAGGGGGAGGGAGCAGGGTAGGGTTGCATTTCTATTTACTATTATTATTCAATTTCAAGGGCCCGACTAGAAAAGATTACTTACAGTATTTCTGGTCCTTTATCTTCTTTTAGTTGATTACCACATCACATGTTTATAGGTACTAAGTTAGTTACCTCATCACATGTTTATAGTTATAAGTGTGTGTTCTATGCTCATGTTTCTTACATAATGTTTTTGAATATTCCATTGTCCAAACTTCTTGCTATGATTTATGTATATGTTATTGTAAACTGATCCGAAGATAAAAATAAAATAAATCAAATCAAATCAAACTTGAAGGTTTAGTCGGAGAAAAATAGTGACACTGATTTAGCCTATTCTAATGTAGGCTCCAGAAGTAGACCTAGACCTATGTTGAACATGATATTTAGACCACGTTGTTCCTGTGAAAACACGCCTCCAACAAGCAATATTTGGGAAAAACGGCTAATTTGTTGAAAAATGATAGGACGTTTATCAGTGGATTTGGAGTCAACATTAAGAAATACCAATATTTTGGTACTGATTCAAATATTGCAGAAAGAATTTACATTCTTCCTGGTATGTTATTATTAATTGTCTTGGCTCTGCATTGACATCAAAATTAATGTTTAAAATGAAATATGTTTGTAAAGTTTTAGGCCTTAGATGTAAAAATCCTTCAAAATTAGGCTACTGCTGTTTTGCCTGAATTTTGGTCAAAAATTTTAAATGTATGTGGGGATAAAAATGTGTACCAGATGATAACTATTTTTTACAAAGCTGATGTGATAGGTATTGATTTCAAACATATTTAAACCGATTTACCTTTTATGCAACATTTTTTCTTAAAATCACAAAAAGCGTGAACAATTTCTTAAATCCCTATTGACTGGTCACTAATTGATAAGTAATCATTCCAAGTAAAAACCGTTCTGGACCCTAAAGTCTTCTTTAACTTAGTAAACCCTAATATTCACTCTAATGAGATTTGTTTTCTGATGAAAAGTTGTTGTATTGTTTTGCTTAGGAAAAATGAAGAGTAAGCGCATGACTTGCAAGACAAAGTACAAGATTGAAAAAAAGGTGAGTTGTTTCTTCATATGTGACTTTTATTACATTATACTAAAAGACAAAGACTTACCATTTGAATATATTTTAAAGATGTTTTCACCATGAAAGAAGGTCCACCAAAAGTAGCACATATTCTCTTTCTGAATATAAAGCCTCGGAAGTAACATTGGAGTAATATCCTACTAATTTGTAAGTATATTTTTTACCTGGATTCCTGTATGTAGTATGGTAACGTGAGCCAAAGAGAGAAGATCCAAGTTACATCTTTTTGTAATTAAGTGTATTATTGATGCTTTCTAGGCAGTGGCAGAATGGAGGAGAGCATAAAACTAAATTGATGTTTGATAATGTACAGAATGATAGGACCCATTTTTAGAAATATCTGCAAGTTTTACAATTATTTTAAATGTAGTGATGGAGTATGTAGAAGCAGAAGTTGATTACCACCAATTTGTCAGGGTATTCTAATTTCTTCTATTGTTTAAATAGAACTTTGGCTCGACATAAAATCTATTAAAACATTATTTGCTTACAGATTTATTATAAGTTTTATGTTTCTCCATCTACTTTGTCACTGGCAGTATTAGATAGGTAACTGCTTTTGACATCATAAAACCACAGTGTAAAACTAGAATTTTAGCACTCTGTAGACTGCATACCTCCACTCGCTTGATAAATCTAACATGCCTAAAATTTAGTGAAGTTCACTTCATCCCCAACATCAATCTACAGTATCTTAGAAATCATAGAGCCACTAAATGTTATCCCCAAATCTCTTCCTTACTTTAAATCAGCATTGCCATTTGCATTATAGACACTTCAGGGTAATCTACCTTCATTGTTATCTATCTTCACAAGAAAGATTCACTTTCCATCCTTTTCTATTCATGCCAAAAGCAATTGTTTTGATTTTGTTTGATACCCTACCACTAGATATGATTTTCCCTTGAGTCCAGAAAATGGATCATTTGGAAATCCTTTCAGGGTATGAATTCACTGTTCAGCACATTCCATTGGAAAGTTTAAACTACAGTAGAAGTCTTGAAAGATCTCATCGCAAAACATCCACACCCCTCCATTTGTGCCCTTCACCTGTTCCAATATGTCCCAAATTGTAATCACCTTTTCCTGAAGCAGCAAACATTACACACACAAAATTTAATTCAAATTTAAATCTCTTGTTTGTGAACAAACAAACAGACCAACGCTGGTGAAAAGAAACATAACCTTTGTTGGCGGAGGTAATTTAATTGCGGAGGTATTAATTAATTTAGTCAGATGTTTTGTGATCTTACAAATATAGAGCACCATACTTTTCTTACAGTATTTATCCATAACGGATATGAATTTCGGGATTATCTAGTGAATACTGAACATGATATTTGAATATGATGAATTTGTTTCTAGACAGCAATGCAATATTTGTACTCAAAAAAGTTGATGCCAAACTTTTTTGTCGGAATCGGTTAATCCCCTTCAAAAAAGTGTGGCAGATGGTTGTTGTTCGTCCATCCTTGTCGATGTGACCACGTCAGTTAATTAAAAATAGCTATAAACTGGACAATTTTGCTGGAACGTTTTTGCTTTCTCTATGTATCCATATCTATAAGTTGAATCTGAATTTGTGAAGTTGTGATGGCTTTTTTAATGTATTTCAGTATTGCGGCTACTCCCTATTCCCTAAGTAAGAAAGCAAGGAATGAATGACAAACATGCATGCCAAGTTTTGATATTTTGGAGATTTGCTCTCACTTGGTTCACACAATGTAAGTTCTTAGGTTTGTATTGAAGAACCGTTTTTATCAATACCTTTAAGATTTGATTGTGTTATCAATTCTGTCATTTTTTTCCTCCATTATTTATTGTTCCCTTGAAACATACTGTATTTACATTGATTTATCAAACAGACCTTCGTGGTGTAGTGCTTAGTGCTTTGTCCTCTCACCCGCACGTCCCAGGTTCGTATCCCGTTGGGTCTACAACCAGTGAGTTTACAGCTGGTTATTAAAGGCCGTGGTCGTCTTGATGTAATGTCCAGCACTGGATGCTTTCGGGGCGTTAAACCTTGCTATGCTATTCTATGCTCTTATTAAATATATTTACATTGATTCATCATTGCAAAATAAGAACACCATAACATTATTTTCATTATAAACAACAAAGTCAGCAAAATTATACCTTAAACATAAGAACACAACAGAATACAATGCTATTGGAAGCAGTAAGAACATGACAGAATACAATGCTATTGGAAGCAGTAAGAACATGACAGAATATAATGCTATTGAAAGCAGTAAGAACATAACAATACAATGCTATTGGAAGCAGTAAGAACATGACAGAATATAATGCTATTGAAAGCAGTAAGAACATAACAGAATACAATGCTATTGGAAGCAGTAAGAACATGACAGAATACAATGCTATTGGAAGCAGTAAGAACATGACAGAATACAATGCTATTGGAAGCAGTAAGAACATGACAGAATACAAGGCTATTGGAAGCAGTAAGAACATGACAGAATACAAGGCTATTGGAAGCAGTAAGAACATGTCAGAATACAATGCTATTGGAAGCAGTAAGAACATGACAGAATACAATGCTATTGGAAGCAGTAAGAACATAACAATACAATGCTATTGGAAGCAGTAAGAACATGACAGAATACAATACTATTGGAAGCAGTAAGAACATGACAGAATACAATGCTATTGGAAGCAGTAAGAACATGACAGAATACAATGCTATTGGAAGCAGTAAGAACATGACAGAATATAATGCTATTGAAAGCAGTAAGAACATGACAGAATACAATGCTATTGGAAGCAGTAAGAACATGACAGAATACAATGCTATTGGAAGCAGTAAGAACATGACAGAATATAATGCTATTGAAAGCAGTAAGAACATGACAGAATACAATGCTATTGGAAGCAGTAAGAACATGACAGAATACAATACTATTGGAAGCAGTAAGAACATAACAATACAATGCTATTGGAAGCAGTAAGAACATGACAGAATACAATACTATTGGAAGCAGTAAGAACATGACAGAATACAATGCTATTGGAAGCAGTAAGAACATGACAGAATACAATGCTATTGGAAGCAGTAAGAACATGACAGAATATAATGCTATTGAAAGCAGTAAGAACATGACAGAATACAATGCTATTGGAAGCAGTAAGAACATGACAGAATACAATACTATTGGAAGCAGTAAGAACATGACAGAATACAATGCTATTGGAAGCAGTAAGAACATGACAGAATACAATGCTATTGGAAGCAGTAAGAACATGACAGAATATAATGCTATTGAAAGCAGTAAGAACATGACAGAATACAAGGCTATTGGAAGCAGTAAGAACAGGACAGAATACAATGCTATTGGAAGCAGTAAAAACATGACAGAATACAATGCTATTGGAAGCAGTAAGAACATGACAGAATACAATACTATTGGAAGCAGTAAGAACATGACAGAATACAATACTATTGAAAGCAGTAAGAAGATGACAGAATACAATACTATTGGAAGCAGTAAGAACAGGACAGAATACAATGCTATTGGAAGCAGTAAGAACATGTCAGAATACAATGCTATTGGAAGCAGTAAGAACATGACAGAATACAATACTATTGGAAGCAGTAAGAACATGACAGAATACAATGCTATTGGAAGCAGTAAGAACATGACAGAATACAATGCTATTGGAAGCAGTAAGAACAGGACAGAATACAATGCTATTGGAAGCAGTAAGAACATGACAGAATACAATGCTATTGGAAGCAGTAAGAACATGACAGAATATAATGCTATTGAAAGCAGTAAGAACATGACAGAATACAAGGCTATTGGAAGCAGTAAGAACATGACAGAATACAATGCTATTGGAAGCAGTAAGAACATGACAGAATACAAGGCTATTGGAAGCAGTAAGAACATGACAGAATACAATACTATTGGAAGCAGTAAGAACATGTCAGAATACAATGCTATTGGAAGCAGTAAGAACATGACAATACAATGCTATTGGAAGCAGTAAGAACATGACAGAATACAATGCTATTGGAAGCAGTAAGAACATGACAGAATACAATACTATTGGAAGCAGTAAGAACATGACAGAATGCAATGCTATTGGAAGCAGTAAGAACATGACAGAATACAATACTATTGGAAGCAGTAAGAACATGACAGAATACAATACATGCAAATAAAAAACCACTGTATAATATGTGTTTTACAGGGGGATTCAACCAAAGCATAGACTCCGTACACATTCCATGAAAAACTCTTGGCAAAGTTGATGTATAAAGTAACAATAAATAAAGTCAATATCATGTTTGTGAATAAAAGGGAATTAACTTTTTTAGAAGGTAAGAGAGAAGAGTGTTTTTAATGAAAGAATAATTAGGAGCATAATAATTAAAATAAATTTGAAGATAAACGGGCAACCAATCAAGATGGAACCTAAGATGGAAGTAATTCTGTAATTGATTATGTTTGTAATTCTGTGGTATCTCCTGGAAATATTTTTCAAGACTTTCTATGATCATAATTTTTTTCACCCTTCCCATTGCTTGCCCTGTCTAGCTCTTATTGATTTCTGCTTTTTCTTTACAGGTGAAAGAACACAACAGGAAGGCAAAGAGAGACGCTAAGAAAAAAGGATTTCACAAGCCGACAAAAAAAGACCCAGGGATTCCCAACTTGGCCCCATTCAAGGAGTCCATACTTCGAGAAGCAGAAAAAAGGAAAGCTAGAGTAAGAAAGGACACATTTCTCCTTTGAAGTTAATCATATTTTACTTGAGTTTTGAATTGAACAAGTTCATCTTTTAAATTCATAAAAAATGGGAGAAAGATGGAGACATAATGCATGTAACGAAATTCTCAAGAATGTTTTTGTTTTGCCACAAATAGAGTTGTTTCACTTCTGTCACTTTGTAGGAAGAATACTTAAAACATTGCGCTCATATTGCATTATTTTTTAGTGCTGTCATGACATATCGATTATCTCGATATCACAATATCTCTTTTCGCACGACATGAAATATGCCTCTCGCGACAGATCTCAATACCAAAAATTATTCATCAACTAAGAAATTTTCGCGCAACTAGGCTAGGCTACAGTACTTTGTACGTTACTATTCTAACGTTACAGTACTAAATCTAAAAAGTCAAGTTTAGGCCATTAAATACATGCAAAATAATCGTGAAACCTAAATCAACTAATTAAAAATCGTGCTCCGTCACCACACACTGGCACGAGCCGATGTAAGTTGGCAAAAAGAAAGAAAAATTGGTCCAGAATATGCCACTCAGACACTCACTTCGATGATTCATAGTCACCTTGGCTGAATTACCAAACACGTGCGTGATACGAGATGAATGTAATAGTCATGCGATCATGTCATCTGCTAGATCTGCAAATAATTTTTTTGTGCGTTCATTATTTCATGGAGTAAATTGTAATTCCATGATCATATAATGTTAATGGTATTGACAATTTGTGTCGTGAGTCAGTTTTATTGAAAAGTATTGCGATATATCGTATATCGCGATATATCGAATATCGCGATATTTTTCTCCACGATAATCGATACATAATAGAGCCATGTCGTAACAGCACTATTATTTTCTCATAACATCTCCCAGGGTTACCAAAGCTATATCCTAGTGAAGCACTAGTTGGTAAATATGCTGTTTTTGGAAAGTTCTTCTCATGAAAATTGTTTTTATTTTAGATTGTAGATAATAAGCTGAGGAATAAAACAGAACGACTTCGGCTTAAAAAGGAAGGAAAACTGGAAAATTTGCAGAAAGATGCTGAAAAAAGGCAGAGGAATTATGAAAGAAAGGTAGGTAGTGCATGGATTTTAGGGATGAAGGTAGTTCCATACTCATAAACAATTGCCATTGCACCCTCACAATCCATCACGTTCTCCTTGCTTGCCCCCTGTACAACCTTCCCAGAGCTTCCCTCGCTCCACACAACTGAATTGCCGAATTCTTCCATTATAAATAATTCACATAAATATCCCAAATTTTCTGATCATTTTGAGGGTAATCTCATTCTCCTACGAGTAGTTTTTTGATTATGTGTTGAAAACTAGTCTTAAATATCTCCTTAAGAATTATATTTATTGACACTTTTTTACCAGTTCGTTCCTTACTTTTTCACCAGTTTGTTCCTTACTTTTTCACCAGTTTGTTCCTTACTTTTTCACCAGTTTGTTCCTTTTCAGTTGCTCTATCATGTCAGATGAATATACTTGATTCTTAATCTTCTCTTAAAATTGATGTGATATTTTTGACAGCTGGCAGGTGGCACAACAGAAATCAGTGAAGTTAGCAAGACCCTTGAAATTGGAAGGAGAGCTTACTTCAAAGAATTCAAGAAGGTGATTGAAAGAGCTGATGTTCTGATTGAAGTCTTAGATGCCAGAGACCCCCTTGGCTCAAGATGTCTTCAGCTAGAGAAGACTATCATTGCATCTGGTACAAGTAAGAAATTGGTGCTGCTTCTCAATAAAATTGGTGAGTAACATATTCCCATTTTATTAGTTCGATTGACCGCAAAAAAGGGCTTCAGAATTTTTGTTATCGAAAATAATTATAACAAACTATATAGTTGTACCCATTTATTCACCAGTGCTCCACAACTGGTTTAAACAGCCATGGACATCTCTATATAACCTTAGCTGTTGAGAAAGGGAGGTAAGGTACCCAAACTATCTACCTACCCATTTATACATCCCAAATATGCAATAAATGTTAATCAGGGAAAAATTCATCCAAGAATTTTCAGGAATTCAGGATTTAATTTTTTGATTTGTGATTTTTCCTGGCTTATTTGTAGATAAACATTTTACAGGTGAAAATCATCTTCTTCGTATGCCATACATGCTACTCTAACTATATCTAATTTATATTATGCTAACCTTCTCCACCCGTATACCTACCTACTGCACTCGATTGCACTGTTCGATTTCTCCAACCTCTCTCACCTCTGACATAACCTAATCTTTCAGGCACAATTTGGCAATCGTTAAACCTTACCAAACAAAACAGGTGAATTGATCTGATATACACTAGTTTTGTTTGCTCTGCCCCTTGACCTCACCAGGGGCTTTTAATGAGACACTGGAAGTCACACTGAATGTGGGCAAGGTCTTGACATGTATGCGCTATACCTCAAGGGCTCTTAGCAAGTAAGTTTTTCCCATTAGTTGCTTACATTCCTGTAGAAAGAAGTTTTGCTTGAAGGAGCAACCAGATTCTTGAATGTTGTGCATTAATTTTATGTAAGGGAGGCAGATAGCTGAGTCGGCTGAGCATACGTCTGACATGCTGGAGGTCCCAGGTTCGAGTCAAACATCAACCAGCGATTTTTGCACAGATATGCAGAACGATATACGCTGACATTTAGCGCAGAGGTCTGTCTTCTGAATCACACCTTTTCCCCCATCTGACCATTGGGAAAAGTGGCCAATGGTTGGGTGGCGCTCATCGTTCTTCAGAGGGGATGTAAAGCCGCTGGTCCCGATGGTAGGAGTTGCACCCCCTGCCTGGTTCTCTAAACACTTCTCACAAAAGAGCAGGGTGTTAACCCGATGTTTATCCACTTTCCATCCTGACAAATGTTCATCATTGGGACCACACTAGAAATAAGTCATGTGACTTCCGTGTGCTATTCCTGACATGTGCCTAAACAATCATCATCATGTGAAATTAGATGCTGTATACCCTTTTGCTTTAAATAGACCAGGAGATGAGTAAATTTGTTCTTTTACTTTACAGATTTGGTTCCAAGGGATAACGTGGAGAAGTGGTTAAAACATCTAGGAATGAGTTCCCAACTGTTGCATTTAAAGCATCCACACAGGCACAAAAGTCAAATCTGGTATGTGTATTGTTTTGTCATGACATGTCGGTTATTGCGATACCACGATATCTCTTTTCCCCACGACATGAAATATGCCTCTCAACACATTGTGCTAGCAAAAACTAATACAGAACTAAAAATTGTTTGCACAACTAAGCTAGGTTACTTTGACGTTATGGTATTAACATTACGGTAGTAAATCTAAAAGTCAAGTTTAGGCCATTAAAAACGTTCAAAAATACCATGAAACATAAAAATAAAAAATATATAAAGATTATGCTTGTTTACCCCACACTGTCGCGCTTCGATGTAAGTAGGCAAAAAGAAGGGAAAATAGGCCCAGAACATGCTTCAATGATTCATGGTCATGTTGGTTGCATTACCAAACATGTGTGTGATGCATGATGAATGTAATACTTACAAGATCATGTCATCTGCTAGATCTGCAAATCATTTTTTCTTGCGTTCATCATACAGTCATAAAAGAAGTAACGTTAGTGATACTAACAATCTGTGTCGTGAGTCAGTTTCCTTGAAAAATATCATGATATACCAATATATTGCAATATTTTTTTCCACGATCATCAATACGCAATAGAGTCATGTCATGACAGCACTCGTTATCGGCATATTATCTGATCCACAGTCACTGTAACCTTAGTGCAGAATTACCAGTATTGTTATGATAACATAAGAACTATAAAATCTTAGTATATTACTAATTATCTAAAATTTAAAATAATAAAGAAAGTCAGGAAATGTTTACTGTCCAACGTTGACATATTGTGTGGTTGAAGAATATGTTAAACTTACAAAGTGCAACACATGAACAATTCTGAACAATTTTGGGCATGAGCATAGGAGATAGGGGGAGAGGAGCACTAAGTTGGCCCCCTCCCCTCTCCTCCCCTTCAAAATTAGGAAAGTCAGGCAAAATTGATAGATGTATTTGTGTAAACAGAAATTGACATGATCATAGAAATTTGAAAAGAACAGTTTACCAGTATACCATACCTCACCTTAGGTTAGTGATGTTTATCCCCAAATAGAATGAAAGTCAGTAGTTTAGCCAAAAGAAGTAACAAAAATTCAGGCAAAACAGCCTTGCCCCTTAAAAAAGTTTGGGCCAATGCGCCTATGAACAATGACTGCATTTAATGGCAGTCCATAACTTCCTACTCATCTAAGGAAGACAAAAAATGCTTTATTTTGTAATTCACGACCTAAAGTGGAACCATAGATTACTAGCCTTCATGTAGGCTACATGTAGGCTACATGTAGCCTTCATGTAGGCTACATGTAGGCTACATGTAGGCTGTGGGACACTTTAGTCATCATCACTAGTACTAGTAGTGTATTTTGGATCAATGTAAGTGGCTAACACTATGGCTTGCTGTGGTATGGTGTAGCACTGGTAGTGGTGAAAAAAACTTTTGAGTACTCTATGGTTGGGGGTGGAGGATTTTATGCTTGAGATATAATGCCAAATTATTGCTTTTAATTAGTGTCTTTGGTAAGAGACAGGAGATTTTCCTATCTTAAACTTTCAAAAGTTTAACCTTATTGGTCTTTCTGAATGATCATATATTGTGTGTGTGATTCAAAATATTTCTTCTACTTATATTTGTATTGCAATATTTCACTTTCGTTAGTTTTCACTTCCTGCTCTAGTAGAATCTTGTCTACCAATATATAAAGCAGCAGCAACCATGTTTCAGTTTCAGTCCTTCCAAATCTTTTCGGGGTTAATGTAGAAGTGGTTGAATTTTCAGTTGTATTTCAGTAATGGCTGAAAAGTAGCTTGTAAATGAATGGTTGATGTAATGTTTTGTTCATTGTATAGACTCTATGCTATTGCTTTTGATATTTTCATGAAATTAAGTGAGAAATTTTAGAAGTAAGTGACCAGCCTTCACCTAGATCCAGCATGTATTGAATGTAAACTCTGTCTAGTTAAATTCCTCGAGGGCTTATAGAGCTGGTGCTTATACCCAGTTTCCATGGTGCTAAGCGGATTGACTCCCCTGGATGAGACACCAGTCCATCACAGGCTAAGTTTCCAGCAGAAACTGGTACTCATTTCACAGCAGAGTGAACTGGAGAAAATTGGATAAAGTGTCTTGCCTAGGAAACAGCACAGCACCCTGGCTGAAATTCAAGTGACTCACAAACCACTGGACTACTGCACTCCTTAAAACTCTTGTCCACCATTATATATAAGAAACAGTTAAATTTGTTATGGAATATCATTTTAATATATTTGATAGAAGACAATAAAAGAAACAGATTGGTAAAGAAACAAGTTAACATCTTATTCCTACAAGAAGTTACTGAATTTTAGATATTTTCTTTTCTAGGTAAAAGAGATTGTTGGTCCGATTCATCTTTGTTATCACTGTATTATTGTATACTGTATTACATGTATTCTTTATGTATTTCTTTGAAAATTTATTTTGTATTTTCTAAATGATTGGGAACATTTTTTCTTCAAAAATTATTAAGAATAGTGTAGTATAAAATTTTAAATAATGTTTTTAATCGCTTCTTGTAACTTATATTAAAATTATGAAAAATTTTGATTTTCAAAGAAATACACAAAGATTAGTACAGGAAGTGCTGTGATGACATAATGATGACTTAGTACAAAACTCATTTTTATGCTGGCAAGAAAAATGTTTAAAGTTCAATAACTTCTTCTAGAAATGAGATATAAAAATGGTTTTTTTACCTATCTGCTTCTAAAAAATTTCTCTATCAGATACATTTAAGTTCCATTGGAATATTCCTTTATTATTTGTCTGAAATTAAGTGAAAGATTGTTGTAGGTTAGTCATCACCTTGAATTGAATGAATCTTTAACTGAATGAATTGTTGTATCTTGTAGTCTCAGGTTAAGACGCCTTATCAACTCACTTCCAAGGATCTGATGGCCTCAAGTCAGTGTCTAGGAGCCAGCGCTGTTGTCAAACTTCTGAGCAATTACTGCAGAAACGCTGACATCAAAACAGCAATTACTGTTGGTGTTGTAGGTAGGTTAACGTTACAATAATTTTTGAAGATTTCTGCTTTCCTCTCGTTTATGTCTTTCTTCTTTTCTCAGCTCTTCTACTCCAATTATACTTAATCTTCTCTGTAGCTCTATTTTAGCACTATGACTTCATTTTTACCTTAGTTTATACTGCCGTTTATCCTCAACAAACAAAGTAAACAAACAAACAAACAAGATTATTGCAAAATGAACATAAGTGAAAAGGATTATTTCTAGTCAAAAGGGGATTTTAAGGACTAAGGGAAATGGGCTTTGCGAAATAGAAGGGTTCGTGGGTAATGGCAGTGATCAGTCAAGTAATTGCCTTTAATGAAAATAGTAGACATTAGGAGGAACTGGTTCATTTGTGAGAGATTCTTGGGGACAATGATGTGTTTTTAAAATATTTTTTGGTGGGGGGTGGGGGGAATGGGATTGGAAATTTTGTTTTCAGGTATATGGTATGGTCTGGGAAAAAATGGTGGGTTTTTAGGAAAATTGATAACATGCCTCCTATCATTCTGAATAGAAGTTGATGCTTTTTTTTTTTTTTTGCCAGTGACTTATTATAACATCTTTGGGAACTTTCTATCTGCAGGACCTACTGTACAGTCTTTTATTAACAACAACATAGATTCTCCAACCCATTGACATTTTTTGTCCTAATTTGAAAGACTTTGGGATATGTCTTATACTTCCTAATTATTATAATACTTTCTAATTATTTTAATACTTTCTAATTATTTAAATACTTTCTAATTATTTTAATACTTTCCAATTATTTTATTACTTTCTAATTATTTTAATACTTTTTGATTATTTTAAAGATTTATTTTTATGATTGTTTAAATTGTATCCCAACAGGTTTTCCAAATGTTGGTAAAAGTAGCGTGATTAATAGCTTGAAGAGGGAACGAGTCTGTAACGTTGGTGACACCCCTGGCCTCACAAGGTATGTCCAGTGGTTTGCTCTTCAACTTAACATATGGTTATTTATGAAAAGTATACTTTTTTCATGAATTCATAACTAAGCAGGGAAGCTGGTGACTGCGGGGAGGGAGCCATGCCCTTTTCTTCCCCTGTAGGTTGTCAAATTGGTTAACAGTTTGTCAAACAGCAGAGTTGACTTCAATTTTTAGTTTTCAGAATTTGTTCGCTTCTGCTGCAATTAGGTCAGCTAGCAATATATAATGAGTTTTTATCATCAGCTGTAAATTTTCCAAAGCTGGACAACAGTTGTTTCTTAGTATGCAGCATAAACAACTCAGTAATTATTTACAAATAATCAGAATAAAACAATACAGAATAAATATAAGTTCAGACAATTGTTTTATGGAAGGTTTCTGAATATATTTATCACTGCAATGATACTGTATATTCCCATAAGAACGATATTATTTTGAAAAATACAGATATTATGCTCTTTGTTTAAATATTCCCAGTGAATTTCTATATAGATCACAATAGTTATAATGTAAATAGTCTTAAGCTGTGTCAAACCAAGCAAGTGATATTAGGTAATCATTGCTCCAGACATGTATGGAAATGTGAACTACTGTAGAGCTAAACCAAACTCTTGCAGTGTGTCAGAAATAAAAAGTACGGGGCACAAGACTGGTCTCTTATATTGAAATTTATAATTGGCAAAGTTTTTAACATATAGTTTACAAACTTTGTTTATTTTAGATCCATGCAGGAGATCAAATTGGCCAAAAACATCAAACTCTTGGATTCTCCTGGTGTTGTCTTGGCAACGGGTCATAGTGAAGCAGCAATGGCCCTCAGGAATTGTGTTAAGGTATATAGCTGGAGAGATCTATTTTCATTTTGAGTACTTTTGTCAATATTTTGGTGTATAACTGAAATGTTTGGTATGTCAGTGAGGATATCTAAATGTTACTATCCATCACCAAGCTGGAGGTTGAAACTGGAACATGGGGAAGATGCCGGGGGAGGGGGTGAAATCAGTCCAATGGGTGTGAGAATCACGCTAAAGAGCCCAGGTCAAAAGGGTGCTGATATATTTGATGAGAATAATGCACTTCAAGCAACTTCTTAATTTTGATGTTGAAAATCTCTTGTTCAGTTACCAGAGCTGCATATGCCCCCTACATTGTAGGTGATTTTTCCACTGGCTACTGTAGCTAGAAATAATGTCAGGCATTGTTAAACCATACCTGGAAAGGGGACATGCGCTTCACCTAATTTTAATACAACACGGATCAGAAGTAACCTTTGTAGTACCACCCCCTGATAAGGGTACTTCACTCAATTTCAGGCTAAGAAGAGTATTTGGTAGCTTTGATCCAAGTAACACAGAAAACTAAATAAGCTTTGAATACATTTCTTGGAGTGTAACATTCTTCAGAGAAGCATATTTGTCCTAATTATGACTAAACATTCAATTTCTTCCATCCAGATTGAGACCATGTCAGATCCCATCTTGCCAGTTGAAGCTATACTGACTCGCTGTCCCAAGGACCAACTAATGTTACACTACACCATACCACAGTTTTCCACCACCTATGAATTCCTCACATTAATTGCGGGCAGGAAGGGGCGACTGAAGAAGGGTGGAGTCCCGGACATTAAACAGGCTGCAAAAGCTATTCTGAAGGACTGGAACAGGTATGTTTTTTAAGGGATGTAAGATAATTGGCAAGTGGCAGGTTCTGGGTTAGTGAGTCTGGGGCCAGGCCCCTTCTCCTCTCCGCCAGATATTCTAAATTTTGTTTCGTTGATGCTGACACTTATAATTCTCTAATCTTCTAGCATTTGATAAGTGAAGTAACACTTGTTTTACCCTCCCTCAAAATTACCCTTGATATACGGAGCACATTTACTTCCAAATGAAAAATCAGCTCGATGATTTACTGCCAAAGAAGAAAAATAGGATATATAGTTTATGATTATTTAAGTCTTCATGTGAACAACATTGATAACATCATGCTCCAAAAATCATGTATGGCACTGATTAATTAAAAGAGTAATCGAACATGGAATGGATGAACACAGTGTTGAAATTTTCCCACAAAAAAGTGTGACAGAAATGATACAGTAGTAAATACATCTTTATATGCTGCTCTCTTTGGCAATTTAATGTACTATTCATCACATACATGTGGGATGTTTTTAGAGCACATATTTTCAACATATAATGCTGCTTACTCAAGAAGTCATATTAAAAAAAATTATCTATTTTTTAATTTGAAATTTTTCTAATGAAAAATAAGTAAATTCTTCTCGCGAATTCCGCTTATTATCGCTGCAACCCTAATTTTTCTCCAGGTCTGGATGAACAGTTGCTCAGTGGTAGAGTCAAACATGTATGGATTAGATTCTGGGCATGATACACAGCATGAGTCTTGAACAAGACACTTTGTTACACTTGTTTCAGTCAATCAGCTGTAAATTAGTACTATTATTGCTAGAGAGTTAACCTACTACCTGATGTTAACAAATTGATCTATTTTTTAATTTTTAATTTTTGTAATGAACAAAAGAGAGTTAATTTTTTCCAGGTCTGGATAAACACTGGCTCAGGGGTAGAGTCAAACTTGTATGGATTAGATGTTTGTCTCAACAAGACAGGTAAAAGAGTCCTGATGTTTGTCTCAGGAAGAGTCCTTGGTGCTCCTGAAAGGAAGACTCCTTGGTGCTCCTGAAAGGAAGACTCCTTGGTGCTCATCACAGAAACCATCAATAAGTACCAGGCCAGGCTTAAAATAATTGCGTGTTTGGAGTAACCCATCTTGTTCTGAAAAGGTGGGCGGCAGGTTGGGAAAGACAAAATGTTTTGGGCAAATTCGAGCTTTTTCATACCTTTTATACAAACTGCTATCATTTCAAAACAAACAAAAAATTCAAGTAGGTGGCAATTTTTTGGTAAGGTAGTGTTACTTCAAACGAACACTGCTTTTTATGGATATCCCCAGTTCTGACTCAGGAGTAAATAATACTGTTTTTCAATGGGAAATTTGTGTTGAAGAATTATAACGTTATTTGTCTTTCTGTCTTTTTGCAGCGGAAAGTTATCTTACCACACCCTTCCACCTGAGCTGCACACTTTACCATCACACATAAATGCTGAAATTGTGGAGCAGTTTTCAAAAGAATTTAAGATGCATTTAGTCTCTAAAGAAGATAATGAGATATTGAGAGGTAAGAGGAGGATTATTGATATAGTTTAGAGATAATGATCCTTATTTTTATTTTTTTTTTATTCTACACCTTGTAGAAAAATGATTAAATTATCACCTAAACCCAGTTGGAAAAGTGATGCAGGCGCATGGTTTTTATTTTTTCCCCAGCCAAGTAATTGTGAATTCACAATTCTTGATCAGCTCAACCTACATCAGACGTATTACTAAATATTGAAAACTATTGGAAGCAATTGTTCGTATTTAAGTAAAAACAAAACAGAAGTACGGACGAAAAATGACTGATCCGAGAGAAAATTATGGTACTTTTTCGGTTCCCCCCCCCCCCTTCCCCTCCAAAAAAAAGAATGTATAAATATAAAAATCTGGGATTCTCTGAAAACTGATGTGTGCAAGGGTGATAAGCTAAAGATTGATTGATTGATTTTTTTATGGGGCTTTAAGTCCCTGTGCATACAAGTGCATACTTGACTTCACAATTGTTCTGTTTTGACAGTCTGACATTATCCCAGCTTTCGTGAATTGCTTTTGTAATGCTTATTAAAAGTCAGGGTGTACTTTATGTATGAGATGGAAAGTAAATTAGTATATAAAAATATACATCACAATGTATAATGAAGAATTAGTGCCATATAAAATATACATCACAATGTATATTGAAGAATTAGTGCCACCCAGAGGTAATATTAGCTAAAAGTGTCGTAAGATCTATGCTAAAGCATATTAAAAGCATCATATCCCATCAAAGCCTGTGTAGCATCTTTAAGGTATCTGGACAGGTAGCAGCAACATGGTTTAGAATATACTAAAAATCATGCCAGTCTCATCAAAATCACTTAAAAATTGACCACTTTTACAGTATTGTTAAAGTCCTCAGAATGGGACAACTAAAAAATTGCTCATGTTAATATATTATTTTTTGGTCCTTCCCCCAAATATTTTGAATCGGAGAAGTTGGCTACAGTGAACAGGAAATTGTGATAACCTTAACCCAAAAATTTAATAACAGTAGAATACAATTTAAGATCCTTTGATACTGGAAATTTTGGAAAGAATTTTCAAAGAATTATATTCTCACCTCACCTAATCTCTTCAGGCCTCCTGGCCCATAAGGCTACAGTGCACTCTCTCCACTGGACTCTGTTATTTGCAACTTGTCTGGCTTCTGTCCATGAGCTCCATCCCATCACTTTCCTCTCCTTCTCTACTGTCCTTCTCCAGGTTGTTCTAGGATGACCAACTTTGCTTCTCCCCTCTGGTTTCCATGTCATAGCTGTCACACAGTGCTTAATAGTGCTCATGCGCATCACATGACCAATCCACCTCCACCTTCTTCTTTTTACTCAGTGCTGATTTTGTCATGTTTAGTGATAATCAGTATTTCATCATTAGATAATACATATGGCCATCTGATTTTCAAAATTCTCCTGTAGCATTTGAACATAAATGTATCCAGCTTTTTATTATCTGCTACATTAAATCTTCATGTCTCACAACCATACAAGAGTACAGACTTAACAAGAGAGTTAAACAGTTTATTTTTTTATCTTATATATTGAGAATGTGCTTGAGTTCCATATCTTATTTAACTTCATAAATGCTACTCTTGCTTTAGAGATTCTGTTTTGGATATCTTCTTTGCCTCGAAGAATTATATTACAGAATTTTAACTGTATTCCTTTTCATACATCATCACTTTTGCACATACTGAAAACAAACTTTGACTTGTCAAGATCAAAATTTGCTATTGTGATTATTTAATGACTGTTCTGCTCAGAATTTCATGCTCTTTTCTTCTGGGTAAAAAATTTCTACCTGTCTCTGTCTCCACCTGTCCATACACCTTTAAACTTTAGAGGCTAACCATTCTAGAAGATATGCAAATTTGTGTTTTCATAAGTTTATCCGCTTATCATTTCTAATGGCAGTCCATTGATCTTTTATCATCTGTCACTGCTTATAAGCTTGAAGGCCTCCAGCTGACTCTTCTAACAAAATGTTTCCATGAATGTGGATCCCAAAGCTAAAACATTGAAACTGATCAATTTTTAGCTTGACTATTCAATGAATAGTAGAGCTATTCTATTACCCATGGCGTCGGCATCCGGTTAAAGTATTTGGTTAGTTTGTTGTTAAAGTTTTCTTTGCTTGCCAGTTAAAGTTTTTGGATGAGTCTGTTATGATAATGACATTCCTGAACATGAATAGTAATTAGAAGATTAGTCTTGGGATAAATGAAAAAACTAAATAAAAGATTCCTCACCTTTTAAATAATATCTAATAAGATATCTTGGGTATCAAAAGATATAAGAAGATTAGTCTTGTGATGAATGAAAAAACCAAATAAAAGGTCCTCGCCTCTAAAGAATATTAAATAAGATGTTTGGGTATCAAAAGATCGCCAGTGCACCACAACTGGTTATCAAAGGCCGTGGACATTGACTTGGTTGTCGATGTTATCTCTGTCCGTACGTTGTACCTGTGTTCTCATCCGGGTCTTATTAAGCGTTTCGTGATAGCTTTGTTACTCTCATATAACCGAATATGCAGGCGACGACCCCGTTGTTGTAATTGTGTGTTCACTCATCGTATCAAAAGATATAAGAAGATTAGTCTTGTGATGAATGAAAAACCACATAAAAGGTTCCTCACCTCTAAAGAATATTTAATAAGATAAGATGTCTTGGGTATGGGGTTTTTGTTATGATAATGACATTCTTGACATGATGGGAAAGTAGCTGTACAAAATAGGATAAGGGTGGGATTTCATGTGGGACAGGGTGGAATTGTATGTAGTTCAGGGTGGGGTGGCCTGTTGGTCGGGATAGTGTTGGCATGTTAGTTAGGTGGTTTGGCATGTAGCACAAGGTGGGTTGGCATGTGGAACATGGTGGGTTGGTATCTGTGGAACAGGATGGGTCAACATGTGGGACAGGGTGGAATGGCATGTGGGACATGTGGTGGAATGGCTTGTGGGACATGTGATGGGGTGTCATCTGGATTTAAGTTGTGATGGCATATGGGTCATGCATGTGGTGGAATAACATACTGTATCTGGATTTCAGGTGTGATTGCATGAAGTATAGGCATGGAATGACATTTGGGACAGGTTGGATGGAATGTGGGACAGGCTGGAATGTGCATTATTAACAGTGAGGGGATTTGTATAAATTCCAATGTTTAGTTTGTCATACGTTAAGCAATATTGTTTCGCATAATTTTGTTTTAATGTTATTGTACATTTTTTATGCTACTTGATACATATTTTCTTAAATTGGAAGTTGTATTACAATGTAGTTCTGGGAATATGTAGGGGTTGGGGGAGGGTACAGGTTGGAAAGGGGTTAAATGACATTCTTTCTTACATTGACAAGACAAGGCTTCTCCTTTCTTTATTGTTTAATTGATAAATTTAAAAGGTGTTACAGTTATAAAGACTGCTTGCTTTTACTGAATTATTTTTTCTGAATTATTGGGTGATGGTAACCTTGAGCTTTTAGAAATATCTGGGAAAACAAAGATTTTTTGAAGCTTGTAGTGAAATGTTTTGGAAATCAACTAAGCAAATGAAAATTAAGTGCACCTTTCAAAGCTCAAGTAATTTAAAATTTTCTGCCTCTGCTACCTTATTTTTGTATAAATTTCCCTCAATAAATCCATTCCGACAGTTCTAGTTCAACTTGGCAGTGTTTTTTTTTTATTGACCGTTTTGTTTATACCGTTAAAAGTACCTCATGATACCTTTTCCCACCATTTCTATGGTACTATACTTCATCAGGTGTAGCCATGACCAGACCAAGTTCGTCCATTGAAGTTGACAAAAGTGAACCCCTGAATGGAATTATTGATGATGCAGAGATGGAGTCCAGTCTGGTGAAGGCTTCAGATGATGAGAGCGTTGAGGACGAAGATGAGCTGTCTGATAATGAGAGTGACATGGGGGTGGAGGAAGCTGACATTGGTGATGTAAGAAAATGTTTTATTTTTCATTAAGGTCATTTATAGATGCTTTACGTAAAGTAACGTCAAAGAGTATATATGTTTGTAAAGAGATGGAACTCCTTCTTTATGAGGGCCACCGTTTGAGAGACTGTCACATGATATGATCACCTGACAATGAGTTGCGCATGTAATGTGCACGCTTAGATTAGAACTTTTGGACCGATTATGTGATATTTATGACATAATCAGTTGTGCATGCACGCATCCCAAAACCTAAGCTGATAAGTCAGTGCAGAGCTCTCAGTGTGTGCTTATTGTGTAGGTAGTAAATGCCAGGTGACCATAGCATGTGACAATCTCTCAATGGAGATCTCCATAGTGGTGCCAAATTACAAGTATTGGGGGTTCCGTCTCTTCAGAAACTCCTTGGTAACATCTTAGGATTTTGTGTCGTAATTGTGATAAAGAATGGAATGAATGCCTTTATGTTATTGAGAATTTCTTTCGTTGGCTATTAGAGTACACGTATAACACAATTCCCACGTTAAAAAGTAAAAATATAGAATACCAGTATAGGTTCCATAAATAAAACAAATTGTGATAACTTTTGTTGGAAGTCTCAAGAATTGTAGAGGTGAGTGATGTCATATGTTGCACACAAATAGCTGTAGTTGTACTTGCCCCTTATGTTTTTGTGGATGTAATGAATATTAATAGTAGGCAGAGTTTAAATTAAAATTCTGCAAATACATATGAAATCCCCTAATATATACCTTGGTTATAATAGAACGTCTTGGACACTTGTACTTCTATATATTGTTTTACATTAACATGTCTTCAAATTTTCATTTTTGCATTTTAGTTAAAAGATGTGAACGTGAATATTGACAGTGAAAAACAAACTACCCCGTCATCGCAAGCCAAAGCCAAAGCCAAAGCTATGAAACAACTGAAGGAATATAAAGCACAACAGAAGGTTGCCAGGGCGCCAGTAGGAAACCAGCAACTCAATCAGGCTACAAAACAGGCTTTTAAGAAAATGATCAAGAAAAGGAAAAGAAATGGTAAGTTCAACAGAATGCAATTTTGAAATAAAAGCTTACATTTTGGGGTCACACATCCTGTTTACTTGAAGTTACTTATTTATTAATTTCATGTTAGAAAAATAATTTGTTATAGTCAAGAGTTGAGTAAGATTTCTAGTCAAGTTTTGAAATGCTGACAGTTCAGACTTGGAAAACCGATTAGGTGAACTAGACCCATAAATAGGGGAATAAAATTTTATTGTTTATGAATCTTAGGTAAACTGCTGGGTTTAAATAAAATTTAGAGAAGTTCTCTAGTTCTTCACTTGAGTCAAAAAGCTTTACTGAATTTTTTAGAGTCTGTAGAAAATTGTGCCCGCAGTTTTCCATCTAAAGAGTTTTCCTCTTTAAGCGAAATAACAATTTCATGAAGTGCATGTTAGGAAAATTATTTGTGATAATCAAGATTCTGGTGAAGATTTCAAGTTAAGTTTGGAGTTACCGAGTGAGCAGACTAAGTTTTAAATTGCTCTACCAGCACTTTTTTGAAAACACGCTTGGGAGGCGAGGTCAAAGATGGGGCACCCAAAACGGCGATATTATCGCCGCGTGGTAGAGCAAGGGTTAAGCACAGGCTGATTATTGAAGGGTCCTCTTGTCTCTCAAGCAGCAAAGTTGGGCTCGTTCTGCTTCCAGTGACCCAGTGGGCCACCCACCAGGACCATGCTGCATATCCTTTTGAGTTGGCACACTTGTCGGGGGTTGCTAAACCCTTAATCTACCAGCACTTGTTTGAGAATGCACTTGGGAGGTGGGGTCAAAGATGGGTCACCTAAAACGGGGATGATATGGCTGCATAGTAGAGTAAGGGTTAAATAGTGTAGATCTCCATGGACTAGCGGTCATACCCACAGCTTGGTAAGTTATAGATCCCAAGCTAAATCCCTGATGGGTCTTCATTCACCAGTGCTTCCCAACTTGTTTATCAAATGGTCATGGACATCACTGTATAACCTTAGCTGTTGAGAAAGGGATGTCAAATACTCAAACTACCTAGCTGCCATTAAATGATGAAATTATTATTGCTCCTCATAAGACTTACTCAGATTGTTCAAAAGGAGGCCTTTGGTTTCAGCTTATTGGTAAATAATGGTTTTAATTGAATCATTTTGTCTCCTTGATTCTTCCAACACTTAAGTTTAAGGAGCATGATTGTACTTGAAAGTATATGGACAAGAGGAAGATAGATCAGTGTTCACTCTCAGCTTTAAAAGTTTGGGGTGGATTTCCCCTTGTGTATTTTTTTTTTTTTTTGTGGGGGATTTTTTTTTTTTTAAAGGGGGTATTTCTTTTTGGAAAATACCCCCAAATGAATAAGTTTGCACCCCCTCCCCCTCCCTCCCCATTTAATTACTTTTTAGGGGGAATTTCATAATATGTGCAGGAATCCCTCACCTTAATGTGAACACTGCCATAAATTATTGGAGGAGCTGAGCTATAGCCTAATTCGCTTCATATGGCATTATTTAGCTTATACATATGATATAGGCTACAGTACATATGAATTTACTATACCACTGGAAATTAGTGCGGATGAGGGGGAATATTCACCAGAAAAAGCTTTAAATTATGAAAAAAATAGTATTTAGTTTTAGCCAAAGCAGTTATAGTTTCCATGTTATAGTTAGTCAAAGTTTGGAAGATGTTTATTGTATGCATAAGTTGTGATGTATGAAAGAAGAGGACAGTTTCTGTCTTTAATTTCAGTTTCGAAAATCACCATACTCTATTCTCCTGCTTAATTTTGATTGGGGTATTATGTGGGTTTAAAACCTGTTGGTTATATTCAACTGCTTCCTTTAAAATAATTTGGATAAAGGATTGTAAAACATTAAATTAACATATGGAAATTTATAGGTTTTTTTGAGGTAATGTCACAAACTTCTAATAACATTTGCATAATTTATGTATATTAAGGCATTTCAATTCCAAAATGTGAAATGGTTAATTTGGAGGATTCATTTTGCTATTTTCATGGTTTATAGCTTATTTTTTTAGGCTCAAGTTGTTGCTACCTGTCCATAGAGCTTTATATTATTGAATCAGGTGTATGTTTTTTTGAAAGGATTCCAGGTCACTTACATTTCAGATTGGTCCACCTGTTTATTGTAAGTTGAATTACCAAGATGCTTGGAAATTATTTTCTGACATATAAAGTAAGTAAGCTATTTAAAGCAAATCAATAATGGATTACCAAATATTAAATTTGTTTATAAAGTTGGAAAAGTGGCTTTTATTTTTGTATCTCTTTTTAGACAAAGTTGCGACAAAATTATCAGATGACCTAACAAAGGCGATGGATACTCTGGGAGGAACCGGCGAAGCTGCAGGTGATGATAGCTACAATTTCAGCTCTCACTTCTCTTGAAAACGGTGATGGAAGATTTTAATTTGACTCATTTCAAGAGGTTTTACTTTTATCATCAAGTGTTAAATGGATCTTTTGAGAAAGGTCATGCTGAAATCCAGTTCTGCTGTAATGGTTTAAGGCTTCTGAAATCAACATTTTGTTATCAATGAACATTTTAATTCGTGTCTCCTTCTTAAGCAATTGCCCAATAAGAAGTAAAACAATAAATATTCTGATCAGTTTGTAGCTATCGTAAATCATATGAGAGCTGAATTTCAAGTTCCAGTCAAGTTCATTGTCTGAAGTTGCTGCTAGAGAATATGACTTGCATTCTCCAGGTCGGCATGACATCAGCAAAGCTAAAAAAGCTAAATCTATTGGAGCCATCAGGCTCATAGGGCCGGTTTCAAGTGGATGAAAGTACATGACTCCCCCTAGATAGGACACCAGTCCATCCCAGATTAACTCCCCAGCAGTGCTGGTACTAATTTTACAGCTGAGTGAACTGAAGCAAGTAAAGTGTTTTACTCAAGGACACAATGCAGCGCTCAAGACAGGAATTGAACCAGGTTCCTTATGAATATGAGCATGATTCGTTAACCAATGCACCTCATCAAATGACATAAGCAAAGGGGGATAACAATCAAGGAATGTGTCGAATGCGCAACAGGATGTCCATTTTCTGGTTGCAAATTGCGGTTAAAAATTAAATCAAATTATGGTTTGGGAACTTTTCTTACATGCATCAAACAACATGGCAACTCTTATGCATTATTCAGGATAAATGTGTTGGAATAAGCTAAAATCTTTATTTTTCACTGTAAAAATAATTTGTTCATAAGCAATTGCAGACAAATCTTTATTTAATTTACCCCAGCCTTGCAGCTGGCTTCTGCATGTGTGTTTTGTGATTTAATACCCAGATTCCCCACTTTAGACTAGTAGCTCAGGAAAGATGTTTTTGGTTCCAATGTGATAGCAATCAGGAAGCTATGCGGTCATGATGGCAAATGTATGGGTGGGTGTGTGTGTGCCGCCTAGCTTGTAAACATGATTTCTACAGAATGGTACATTGGAATCATATCATATGTGGTACACATATAACCTATGGTCGAAGATGTGCCCTATTATTTTGGGGATGATGTCATGCATATTAATTAGTAGACCCCTTGGGGCTTAATGTAAAAATTGTGAAATTCTTATATTTCAACAACCGTTTGTCCGTTTTGTTTCATATTTGGTATAATGTTGTGAGCTAGTGTCCACATGCTCATGATATAAAAATGTTGAATCTCATTAATATGGGCAGCGTGCAAGGCTTAATATGATTTTGCTGAAAAGAGCTTGTAAACATGGTATCTCAAAAACAGTAAACTGGATTCATGTCATATTTGGTACACAGATATCCCATGGTCTGTAGATGTGCCCTATTGTTTTTAGTGGTGATAATGCATATTAATAAGTGGGTGGGACTTAATATAAGTCTTGAAATGCTCTTATTTTGACAATCACATGTCTGTTTTGTTTCATATTGTGTAATAATGTTAGCTAGTGTGTAAGTGTTCAATATATAAAAACTTGACTTTCATTAATATGTGTATATTAATAAGTAGGTGGGGCTTAATGTGAAAAAGTGATAGCTGAGCAACTGTATGTCTATTTTGTGTCATACTGGGCATGATAACATTGTTGATTATTGTGTACATACTTATGTTATCAACAGATGTCATTGATATGTATGGTTGGCATGGCTTACTGTTAAATGATGTAAACTCCATATCTCATGAACAGTATTTTATGCCATATGTGGTACACAGATGGGTTATGGTCTGTACCTATGTTATAATGTTTTGGTAGTGATGTCATGAACATTGATGAGTAGGTGGGGCTTACTAAAACATTCCTGAAATAGGATAAGTAAGCAAGCATTATTATACTTGCTATGATAATGTTGTTGCTTATTGTACAAATGCTAATGTTGTCAACATTTCTATTGCTTTGCATGGTGGGTGTGACTTATGAATAAATATCATGGAACAAATGTTTCATGATATGCAATGACATAACAATTAGTACAAAACTTGCAAATCAATCAGCTTATGAAACAAAGCATCGGAACCACAAAACCCTTTGGTTCTGGGTTGTGAGTAAATATCTTATGTTTTTCCTTGAATATATTCTGTCTGGGAAAACCTGGCATCACCCCTGATCTGTCCTTAATTAATGTTGCATTGACTTTTAGAGATTCATGTAAATGCAAGTATTTGTGACGTTCCACCAACGATACAGCTCGACACCATGAATATTCATTTAATAGTGCAGTGTTCATTAGGGTCTATATGTTGGTTAAAGATATTAAAATCTACACAGATCAGTTTTCAAATTTTAAAAAGCACATTTAATTTTTGAGTTATGACTGATCAATGTTTGATCAGCTTTTTAATTTAGGCCGAATTTGTGATGTATTAACTGTGTGACTGGGAGGACAGCTCAAACATTTTATTTAGTTTTTAAATTTCTTTCCCTAAAGCTCAGTCACTGAAAATGATGGGAAAGTCTATTCCTGCTATAATTTTTTTCTTTGGGCATGGCAAATTTATAGACTTTTGGTCAAAATTTGTTGCACAACTTTTAAGAATTATTCCGGATATTTACAAAAATAGGATTTACAAAAAAAATACCAAGGTCGCCATGCAATACATCACAAAATTTGTATAAAATATGCAAATTTTACCTGAGATTTAAAAACGCTGTAGATGACAAGATTTTTTCCATCAGGTTTGTGAAAAGACTGATGAAGCCTGGTATCCCTCAAAAGTCATTTTGTATTTTATTGAAATATTTTCTGAGATTTTTCAACTTTTATTTGCTTTTGGGTATGCCAGGGCAATATTAGCATACAAGTTGAAAAGTAACTATGATTTACTATCAGAAGAAATATTACTACATTTTATCAGTATAACGTAATTCTGAAATAAAGTACATTTAATGATTGGTTAGAAATAAATGGTGTGAAATTACTTGTCAACAACAGACTTCCTACACCAGTCATTTTCATACAAATTTTAACATCTTTGCAACTGGATATCCCCAGAACAGAATGCGAAAGGTAAGGAGGAAATCTCCAGACATTCCTTTTTTCTTTCTTTTTGTTCACTATCAGAAAAAGAATGATCCTATAAAGATGTTTTGTCCTTAGAAAAGAGATCAATCAGTTTATGGAAACTGATAAGAGCATGAATATTTCTTGGAACCACAGGCTTTTATTTATTTCAAATACAGGTATTACAATCCCAAACTCTAGAATAAATAGCAGAGTTTTATCCTTATTTCCCTTCATTTTTATTACAAAAAAAATAAATAAAATGATATGGAGAATGTTTAATTTTTGTAATTTTTCTTGTTTATTTCAATAAAATTTTACATTGCATTCAAGTATTAAATTGGGCCCATTGCTGATGGGCTGATGTAGATTTGATAATATAATACGTGGTAACTTCAGATTCAATGTAGTGAAAGGGGCTTAGCTAGACTTTTTGCAGAGTGACGAAGACAATAAAAATTTCTGAATCTCAATTTACTTTTACCCTTAAAGTCATCTTGCTGCTGATCGACCGTGGAGGGAGAAGTCAGAAAATCAGCTAAATCTAAACAGGCCTAACTTTAAAACAAATTGATATTTTTTGTCCCTTTGCCCCCCAAATACTGAAGACTTTTGCTTTTCAAAAATTATAGTCAGAAGTTGGACAATTTTGGAAGAAGTTCTGATTACAAATCAGAAAATTTATTGTCAACATTTTGCTCAGTGAACTCAATAACAAACTGAATTTCTATTGTGCTAATTAGAATCGGCATATTTTTCAACCTTCTGAAAATTGTCGACCTCTTGCCAATCCTCCCCCTTCTTCTTTTTAGCTAGGCCACTGTGTAATCCATAACTGAGCAAAGTGAGTGAATGCAGGGATTGAACAATCATCCGTCTGCTTGCCCAGAACAACTAAATGTAATACCCAGGCAGAAATATCTTTTGTAGAGCCTGCCCTTGACCAACCACATTTTTGTATCTGAACACAAATCAGATTTTCAAAACAGCATAATTTTCAGCCAACCTTGTCAAGTTGCTTTCAGGTTAATATGTTGGTCTCTCATATAAGCAATCAGATACCTTTGTGTTCCTTATGACACAAGTAATCGCTGTTGTGTCTAACCGACTGTATCCAACAGTTGGAATGTTTTCTCTCCCTCCAATTAGTACAGATTTCACATTTAGTACAGTGGTCAAGTACCTGGGCAGTTGAAAACATGTAATGATTGTTTTAAAACAAACTCCACTGACCACTATTTTTACAAATATACACTAACAGAGGTGCACATTTAATCCAATGTGGCTTCTATGAAGAAAAGGGAATCCATTTTGTCAAGGAGAATGTCAAAGGTCACTCTTTTCTTCAACTTCAGTCATCTTCAGGGTTTTTAGCCTTTGCGTTTGCTCTGAGAATTGCTCCTGGCGATGGGTATGGCCGCATCTGAAACAAGGGGCCATTGGCTGTGTCATCAACACCTGTTTTTGCTTCGTTTTGCTTTGGAAGTCCTGTGGCCCAAGTGCCCCTAAAAAGGAAAAATAACTTAAAATAAAACCTGTATACAGTATGGTAAGTGGCCCAAAGATTGTGCACCCACAGTTAATAAGAACTTTAAAAATTAATATTTTCCAGATTATTTCTACCCGTATTTTCGTTCACGCCTCTTTACGCTTTACTGGTGCAGATGTTACATATGTTTATCATTGGTGCACGAACTTTGAGGTTTTGCCAAAAAAAGAAACTCATTTTTTGGGGCTGAATATCTGGATAAGAAAAGTTTCTATGAATTTATCATGGATATGTAAAGGAGAAATCAAAGGATTTATTTATATTTCTGACATTCAACAAAAACGCATCAAATATTATCAAGAAGAAATTTGATAATCTTAGGTGCATGAACTTCGGGACCACCATACAACTAATTTGGTAGCTTCCATTAACATATTTTTCCATCTTATGTTTTTTTTGAGGAAGGTCATATTGGTAGAAATTGGGGAGGGGGGAGCAAGGGAGGTAATTTCCCTCTCCCTACATTTCCCAGAATATAATCATTTGTATGGTGATTTTGTATGTTACTTCCCCCTCCCATTTTTGACTTTACCCCTCTCCCCCTCCCCCCACACACACACACACTTTTGGTAGGCAAATCCAGCATGGCATGTATTGATTATGAATTAAAACCAAACAAGTGTTTAACAGAAACTGCTAACAGTCAAGTCCAAGGCATCTAATACACAGCAATAAGAAATATTACCAATTCATATCTTCACACAAAATTTTAGCTAGAACTGTTAATACAGTCATGGTTCGCATGCCCATGCAAATTGACACCTATATCATATGACCTGGCCAAATATGAAAATGGCATCTCACACTAACACTAAGTCCCACATGGCATCCCACCCCATGTCCCACATGGCATCCCATGTCCCACATGGCATCCCATGTCCCACATGGCATCCCATGTCCCACATGGCATCCCATGTCCCACATGGCATCCCATGTCCCACATGGCATCCCATGTCCCACATGGCATCCCATGTCCCACATGGCATCCCATGTCCCACATGGCATCCCATGTCCCACATGGCATCCCATGTCCCACATGGCATCCCATGTCCCACATGGCATCCCATGTCCCACATGGCATCCCATGTCCCACATGGCATCCCATGTCCCACATGGCATCCCATGTCCCATGGCACATGTCCCACCCCATGTCCCACATGGCATCCCATGTCCCACATGGCATCCCATGTCCCACCCATGTCCCACATGGCATCCCATGTCCCACATGGCACCCCATGTCCCACATGGCATCCCATGTCCCACATGGCACCCCATGTCCCACATGGCATCCCATGTCCCACATGGCATCCCATGTCCCACATGGCATCCCATGTCCCACATGGCATCCCATGTCCCACATGGCATCCCATGTCCCACATGGCATCCATATCCCACATGGCATCCCATGTCCCACATGGCATCCATGTCCCACATGGCATCCCATGTCCCACATGGCATCCCATGTCCCACATGGCATCCCATGTCCCACATGGCATCCCATGTCCCACATGGCATCCCATGTCCCACATGGCATCCCATGTCCCACATGGCATCCCATGTCCCACATGGCATCCCATGTCCCACATGGCATCCATGTCCCACATGGCATCCATGTCCCACATGGCATCCCATGTCCCCATGGCATCCCATGTCCCACATGGCATCCCATGTCCCACATGGCATCCCATGTCCCACATGGCATCCCATGTCCCACATGGCATCCCACCCTATGTCCCACATGGCATCCCACCATATCTCCCACCCCCGTCCCACATGACATCCCACCCCATGTCCCCATGACATCTCATATTCCACGTGGCATTCCATCATTTGTCCCACAGGGCATCCCATCCTATGACCCACATGGCATTCCACCCTATGTCCCACATCCCATGTCCCAAATGACATCCCACCTAAGGTCCCACATGACAACCCATGCCTTGTCCCACATGGCATTCCACCATATCTCCCACATGGCATCCACCATATCTCCCACATGGCATTCCACCATACAGTGTCTCACATGGCAATCCACCATGTCCCACATGGCATTCCACCATGTCACACATGGCATTCCACCATGTCCCACATGGCATTCCACCATGTCCCACATGGCATCCCATGCTATGACCCACATGAATCCCATCCTACATGTATGTCCCACATTAATCCAACAATATGTACCACATGACATCCCTCCCTATGTCCCACATGGCATCCCTCCCTGTGTCCTGCATCAGAGGCTTCCCACCTGATGTCCCACATGGCATCCCACCATATGTACTACATGGTATCCCTCCCAATATCCCAATGACATCCTACTTTATGTCCCACATGGCACCACATCTCATGTCCCCATGGCCTCCTACCCTATGTCCCACATAGCCTACTACCCCATGTCACATGGCATCCTACCTTATGTCACACATGGCATCCTATCTTGTGTCACATATGGCTTCCCAACCTGTCACACTGTTACTTGTGGCATCCCACCATGTCCCACATGGCATTCTACCCTATTCCACATAGCATCCCACCCCATGTCCCACATGGTATCCCACCCCATGTCCCACATGGTATCCCACCCCATGTCCCACATGGCTTCCTCCCCATGTCCCACATGGCATCCCATAGGCTCCATAAGAAGTCTCATCCTAGCTATCACAGCCCCTTATTGAAGCATACTATGTATGAAAGTGTCAGTTCATATAATAACTTTTATGCAAATGACTTGTTGAAATGGGGTGGGACGCCATGACCCACATGACATCCCACATGACATTCCATCCCATGTCCCACATGACGTTCCATCCCATGGCATTCCGACCTATGTCCTGCATGGCATTCCACTATATATCCTACATGGCATTCCACTCTGTTTTACATGGCATCCTAACCCATGTCCCACATGGCATCCTACCCCATGTCCCACATGGCATCCCACCCTATGTCTCACATGATGTCCCATAGGCTCCATAAGAAGTCTCATCCTAGCTATCACAGTCCCTGATTGAGCAAACTATGTATGAAAGTGACAGTTCATATAATAACTTATATGCAAATGAGTTGTTGAATAAGAAAAAAAAAGGTGGAGTCAAATAATTATGCTTGATATAGCCCTTGGTGTATACAAAATGGTAAATATTATATCATATGGCCCATCCATGTCCCACATGGCATCCTTCCCTATGTCCATATGCAATCACATCCTGTCACACTCCCTGACTAAGTATAATAAATTAAAAAAAGTCTGGTCAGGCCATACACTGTAGCAACTTTATGCAAATGACACCAATAATAAAGGTGGAGTTTAATAATCATGCCTGATACAACTGTTGGTGCCCAAATATTTTGAAGTATTTTTAGGATTTTAAATCTGAAGTGCTACAAGAGAGACTTGAGGATCTCTAAAAAATATTGAAAAGTTATATCATTTTACAGTTATCTTCTAAGAAAATATTAAATGTTTTGTAGACTTTTTAAGGAAACTAGTCTTTAATCCTGTCGTAAATATCTCTGAAAAACATCAACATTTTATAAGGAAATTCTAACCTTCCATAAGGATATCTGAAGAAACTTAAGTATTTCTGAGGAACTCTGAAGAAACTTTAACATTTTCTGAGGAATTCTCAAAAAACTTTTAACATTTCGAAGAAAATCTCAGGACAAATCTGTGGACAGCCAGACAGCCAGACAGGTGTAATCACCATTACATAGGTTCCCATAAATAACCAAAAATAATAAGATCATTACAAAGATTCATTTACATCAAAAACATTCTAAAAGGTTATTCTTTAAAAGACCATAATTTGAAATTGTTTTCATCATTACAATTAACAAAAAACACTCTAAAAATTTCCTTCAAACTGCCAAGTATTATTTTATACTAAATATTGAGCTAACAACTCACATTCCCTCACTGTCATCTTAGTTCATTAGTTGTGCCCCTCATTTAATCTCGCCAGGACACCTGTACAAAAGGGTAGTATTTTCACGTGTACAGTGGCATTTAAAAATGTGTATCAAAATGAAAACTTACCTCGGCACCTCTGAATAAGCTGCTGGGTCCATGGGATCGAGTTCCTCCTCTTTGTGCTTTCTTTTTCGAGATTCTATATGAAGAAAAGAATAAGAGTTACGAACAGACTCATTAATTTCCTGTTAAATCAATGGAAAGCAAGCTTCAGCTTTTTTCCTATAGAAATTTTAACAGGTTTACCAAAGGTTAAGGAATCTTTAACTTCTGGATGGTCAGTTTTTTTATGATTTTTTGATATATATTCAAGGGGATCTAGGTAAAGAAGAAAAGGATGCCCAAGGGGATCTTTCAGCTTGATGAAGACTACAAAAATAATTTCATCACAGAAAAATACTGTATAAGCCCATGGACAGCATGTGATGGTGATTTAAATTGGATCAAAAATTCCCATTATTTTTCATATTTTACTTCCAAACATTTTGAAAGGTCAGTTCCGATATTTTTAAAAGTAGAGTCTAGTGATTAATGTGGTTTACCATCTGAAGAAATTTTCATGGAAATATTTTTATTCAGTAAGTTTAAAAGTTTTTTTCAATCTAATACACAGGCAATTGTTAAGAAAGCAAGGGTTTGACGCCACTCTCCAACTAATATTTATTTTGAATGTATAGTGCTGCTGATTTAGGGTCAACGGGAGGTACCCATAGAGAATCCTTATGGCACCCTGTATAAAATCATTATGGCACCCCTAAATAAAATCCTTGTGGTACCCCTAGATAGAATTCTAATGGCACTCTTAGATAGAATCCTTATGGCACCCTTGGATAGAATCCTCACAGCACACCTGGACAGAATCTGTTTGGTAACTTTAAATATAATATTTATGGTACCACCTGATTAAAGTCCTTATGATACCCCTGGATAGACTCCTTATGGTACCCTGGGATAGACTCTTTTAATACCCCTGAAAAGAATCCTTTTGGCAACCCCTCTGATATAATCTTTATGGTACCCCCTGGATGTATTCATTATAACACCTATGGATATAATCCTCTTTGCATGCCAGGATAGAATCCTTATGGCACCCCTGGATGGAAACCTTATGGCACCTATATAGAAACCTTATGGCACCTCTTAGATGAAATCCTTTTGGCACCCCTAGATAGAATCCTTATGACATCTATACAATACCTCTGTAGTCTCCTCTCCTTCCTCCACGGCTGGATCTCTCTCTATCCCTGTCTCTGTAAGACTTTCTTGGTGGAGGCTCTTTTGGAGGATCCATGGGACCAACCTACCAATAAAAAATACAATATATTTCAAAATAGTCATAACACTGATGTTGTCCAGAGGTGCAGTGGCTCCGTGGTTTAGGAGTCATGCTTTTATGGGAAAAGTACGGGTTTAAATTGTGTCCTTGAGCAAGACACTTGACTCTACTTGCTCCAATCCACTCAGCTGTAAAATGAGTACCAGTACTGCTGGGGAGTTGACCTGCGATGGACTGGTGTCCTATCCAGGCCCAGGGTGTGATATTTGCTCTCATCCGCGTGCACCATGGAAACCGGGGATAAGCACCGGCCCTATGAGCCTAATGGCTCAGATTGATTTAACTGATGTCGTCAATACACGATGCAAAAAACGAAAACCAAGTAACAGTCAAGGATTAGTATACAAATGATCAAAACATTCTAGGATTTGTTCCCAAATTGTTGCATCATTGAAAAAAAATGATGATTTTTAAGATGAAAAGCATTCCTTAATGGTTTCTTTCCTTTAAAAACTGCTACATTTGCTTGTAACCTTTTTTGTTACTGATTTCTCTTACTGAAGTTGTGTGTTTGAGAGGCACAGTGTCAAAAAGAATAGTTTGTACACAGTAGACATAAAACAAATCTTACTTCAAGAGACCACCATACCCCCAGGAGGAAGCTGTTACGGCTTCTATGACATCATATGTGCATACCCTATGATGATGTTGCTTGTAGTATGGTAAAACCTACCACATGCAACTTATGCAGGTTTTGCCCACTGAAAGTGTGTGTGAGTGGAATGTAAAATCACAAAATAAAATTTGTTTACTGAAAAATCACAAAATCACACTAAGACACAAAAAATCACCATACAAAAAGTGGGATGGGGGAATAATCCCCTTGCACCCCTAAATCCTATCTATGACACGCAATATCGAATGGATGATGACAGAATACCCAAGAAACTGCTGTATGGGAAGCTTGCAGTTGGCAAGAAAACAAATTGACACACAAATCTGATGTTTAACACTTACTCTACCAGCACTTTTTTGAAAACGAGCTTGGGGGGCAAAATCATAGATGGGGCACCCAAAACGGTGATAATATCGCTGCGTGGTAGAGCAAGGGTTAAGCACAGGCTGATTATTAAAGGGTCCTTTGTCTTATGAGCAGCAGAGTCGGGCTTGTTCTGCTTCAGTGCCCTGGTGGGCCGCCCACCAGGATCATGCTGCATATATTTTTGAGTTGGCACACTTGCCGCTGGCTGATTAACCCTTACTCTATCAGTACTTTTTTGAAAATGCGCTTAGGAGGTGGAGTCAAAGATGGGGCACCCAAAACGGTGATAATATTGTTGGTAGAGTAAGGCTTAAATTAAAGATGTGTGCGAGGGTCACTTAAACATTGACCTAATTATTGAAAGGTGGAAAGCACATGTTAAAGATGTGTGTGAGGGTCACTTAAATATTGACCTGGATATTGAATGGTGGAAAGCACATGTTAAAGATGTGTGTGAGGGTCACTTAAATATTGACCTGGATATTGAATGGTGGAAAGCACATGTTAAAGATGTGTGCGAGGGTCACTTAAATATTGACCTGGATATTAAAAGGTGGAAAGCACATGTTAAAGATGTGTGCGAGGGTCACTTAAATATTGACCTGGATATTAAAAGGTGGAAAGCACATGTTAAAGATGTGTGCGAGGGTCACTTAAATATTGACCTGGATATTAAAAGGTGGAAAGCACATGTTAAAGATGTGTGCGAGGGTCACTTAAATATTGACCTGGATATTGAAAGGTGGAAAGCACATGTTAAAGATGTGTGCGAGGGTCACTTAAATATTGACCTGGATATTGAAAGGTGGAAAGCACATGGCGAGGGTCACTTAAATATTGACCTGCATATTGAAAGGTGGAAAGCACATGCTAAAACAGGTCCAGCTAGAATACAATTGTTGCAACAGGACTTCAAAAGGTTATGGTCAGACTGATCTGAGGAAAATTATGCCAGATATAGACAAAAATATTTGTGTGACACCTTAGTTTGTTTACCTGTCATGCAATAAGGAGGGTTATTTCCACATTGGTCTTAACAGGCATGGAAGGCATTGTTAGTTTCTCTCTTTTGTAAGGCACTTCTCCATAGTCTTTAGAGACCAAAGTAGTGTCGTTAACGATTAACTGTTAAATGCTCGTACCTCTTTAAAATGTTTAGTAAAACTTTTACCTTTAAATGATTACTTGCAAAAATATATGGGTGGCACCACACTATGTACAGTTACATTTAGCAACACCTAAAAAAACGATCTTAAAATACTCAAAAAATTACTAAAAACAGTTTGAGCTATACACAGAAAACAACCTCTCTATGCTAAAAGTGCTTTAAAAGGCATTGAAACTCAAGCAACTCATGATCTCTATTTTCAACTGGTTTTATGAGCCGAACAGGCATTTTAAGACATGATATTTGCATTTGATGACATTCCTTGGCTATTTGTGGTCTGAAAACGCATGGTTTTTTTGTGTGCGAACTGCACCAGTTCCACAAAAATTTCATTGGTTTTTATCGAACACTTAAAAATTGTTCTTTTTTACTAATTTTTGGGTGAAGCCTGATTGTGATTAATTGCTAAATACTGGAAAAGTTTGGCGATTAAATGTTTAGTGAAATAATTCCAACTCAACAGCACTAAACTGGAGGATGCATGCAAACAGCATCAAATATAATATATATGGACACACTGCATGAACCACTCACCATGGGTATTGCCCCAAAGGGGTTCTCATCCTCCTCCTCAGGTGGGGTGTTCTCGGTACCAGGGGGTAGGGGCTGATCATTCTCCTGTGGAGGCTCTTTCTCTACTTCTTCAAGTCGAGTCGTGCAATACGTTATCTCAGCATCATTATCTGCAGATTATAAGGAAAATTAAATGTGGATTGTGTATTATAACTAAATGAATTCATGGAATCTCAAAAACTTTGTAAATAGCAAAAAAGTCTGTCAAAATACAAAAATGGGCAACCTAAGTAGTTTACGGATCTCAGAAACATATAAAATAGCCAAAGAAGCATCAAAAATCACATTTTTTTAAATTTTCAGATCTAATATGCAAATTTTTGAAGAAAAGCAAATGCTTCTGGCTGGATTCAAATCTGATTCATACCCAAATCAACATTTTACAGTAAACAACATTTTGCACTTGCATCAATGACTGAAATTTAGAAAAGAAATGTAAAGAATAAGTTAATTAATAAATTTGGCAAAAATCACAAAACAAATCTCAACTTAAATCAGCCCTAAACATTGAGTGGTTGTTGTTTGTTTATCTTCAATGGCACTGCAACAGTCAGAGTCAAATGTGCCAAGAGGGTGTTAGAAATCTAAGGTGCAAGACAGTAAACATTGAGAACTGAATATACAGTATTCAAAATTTACAGACTGTTTCATCGAGATTCAAGAATTAATTAAGTAAACCTTTTTTAGCTGTCCAAAGACACTTTCTAATTTGAAGGAATGTTGTTTGTCACTCACCAACATTCTAAATAATATATAAGAAAATAAAATATTTTGAGATAAGCAAAACACAACTTAACTAAACTTTCAAAGCAATACCTAAAGTTAAGCATTACCCATTGGATGTTTCCAGCATACTTTGTCAGTTTCTGAATCCCAATAGTAGGTAAATGACCTGAAAAATTTCAAGAAAGAAATAACACTTATAAATATTGGAATGCACTTTTATTCAAAACTTAAAATATTGCAGTAAAATCTATTGTATAAATGTTTCCTTTCACTTTTAAACTAGAATGGTAAATATACAGTCATGGTTCACATGCCCATGCAAATTGACACCCATATCATATGACCTGGCCAATTATAAAAATGGCATCTCACACTAAGAAGTCCACATGGCATCTCATGTCCCCCACCCCATGTCCTACATAATGTCCCCTTCCACCCCTTGTCCCACATGGCATTCCACCATATCTCCCACATGGCATTCCACAATACAGTATGTCTTACATGGTATCCACCATATGTCCCACATGGCATCTCTTCCTAAGCCCCCCATGGCATCCCACCTTATGTCCCCCAGAGCATCCCACCTTATGTCCCGCATCAATGGCTTCCACCTATGTCCGCATGGCATCCCACCCATGTCCCACATGGCATTACACCCTGTTCCACATGGCATCCCACCCCATGTCCCACATGGCATCCCACCCCATGTCCCACATGGCATCCCACCCCATGTCCCACATGACATCCATAGACTCCATAAGAAGTCTCATCCTAGCTACCAGTCCCTGATTGAGCATAAACTATGTAAGAAAGTGTCAGTTCATATAATAACTTATATGCAAATGGATTGTTGAATAAGAAAAAAAGGCGGAGTCAAAATAATTATGCTTGATATAGCCCTTGGTGTATACCACATGATATATATTTTATGTCCTGCATGGCCCCCATCCATGTCCCACATGGCATCCCTCCCTATGTCCATATGCAGTCACATCCTGTCACACTCCCTGACTGAGCATACTAAATAAATAAAAAGTCTGGTCAGTTCATATACTGTAGCAACATTATACAAATAAACACAATAATAAAGGCAGAGTTCAATAATCATGCCTGATACAGCCGTTGGTGCCCAAATATTTCAAAGAATTTTTAGGATTTTAAATCTCCAGTGCTACGAGAGAGAGGCTTGAAGATCTCTGAAGAATATTTGAAAATCATATTATTTTACAGTTATCTTCTAAGGAAATATCAAATGTTTTGTAGACTTTTTAGGAAACCAGTCTTCAATTTGTCTTAAGTGTCTCTGAAAAACTTTAACATTTTGTAAGAAAATTCTAACCTTCCATAAGGATATCTGAAGAAACTTTTAACTTTTTTAAGGAACTCTGAAGAAACTTTTAACATTTTCTGAGGAATTCTCAAGAAACTTTTAATAATTTTGAGGAAATATCAGGAAAAACTGTGGACGGCAAGATGTCCGGACAAAATTGCCATGACATAGGATTGCATTATGCTTCACATGCTCACCAAAAACATGTCATCTTCTCTAGCTGCTTAAAATTTACAAACTACATATGCAAATAAAATCATCAGAATTAAAAAAATTAAATTGCATTTTTAGAAAAAGGTGGATGTAGATTCTACATTTAAGATAATTGTGTATTAAAAATCCAATCCACAGGAACAAAATCAAAGCAAATCGGGAGCAATTTGTTCTTCTCTTTCTTCAGTGCTTATCATAAAATATTTGACATGACATGAATCAGGTGTACCATTCTTGAGATATCATGTTTACAAGCTCTTTTCAGCAAAATCATATTAAACTCCACCCACTATGCATATTAATGAAATTTTATGCTTTTATACAATGAACACATACACACTAGCTAACAACATAAATATACCGAATATGAAACAAAACAGACATGCGATTGTTAAAATATGAGCATTCTAAGATGTTTACATTGAGCCCTGTGTACTCATTAATATGCATGATATCACCCTCATTAAACAAAGAACACATCTACAGATCATGGGCTACCTGTGTATCAAATATGACATAAATCTATTCTACCATTCTTGAGATACTGTGCTTACAAGCTCTTTTTAGTAAAATCATTTAAAGCCCAGCCCACAATGAATATTGATAGTGGGCGGTTAATGACATTCAATGTTTTTATACCATGGATATGTGCACACAAGCTAACATCATAATTATACCAAATATGAAACAAAACAGACATGTGATTGTTAAAATATGAGCATTCCAAGATGTTTACATTAAGCCCCACCTACTTATAATATGACATCACCACCAAAAACAATGTGGCACATCTACACACCATGGGCTATCTGTGTATCACATATGACATGAATCCAGTGTATCATTCTTGAGATATCATGTTTACAAGCTTGCTGTCACAGATACACTCTCACACCCACTATTACATACAGAGTTACGAATCACTTCTTTAGGCCACATTCCCATTGTTTTGCACACTAATTTCCTGACAAAAACTGACCCTTTAAACCTAACCCTAACCTAAACTTTAATATAACCAAAATTTGGCAATGAGGGTTTTAGACCACACAGAACAAAGTAAGCCAATTTGCGACACTAAATTTATGCTGAGAAATGGTCAAGAAATACTTTGGGCAACACCAAAATTGTCACCCAAAGTGTGTCACCTAAAGTCGTATAGTTCTAGTAAACTTTGTTGCCTAAAGTAGGCTTATGCCAAAGCAAAACACACACACACATACATACACAGGCCAGCATAGCTTCCTTATGCTACAGTATTAGCATTGAAACCAAAAGCAATTATAATAGCAACAAAATCATAAATATTGACCATTCTACAGTTTTTTCAAATCTCACACATCCATTTGTGTAATTTTATGCAAATTTTGTGATCCATTATTGCCACCTTGGTATTTTCATTGTAGATCCTTTTTTTTAAATCTATCCTAATTTCTTGAATGTTCCAGCAAATTCTGACCAACAATGATGCGTTGGTTCTTTGCCATGTCTCCAATACAATTCTAGCAGGAATATACTTTCCCATCTTATTCAGTTACTGAGATTTAGGAAGTAAAATTAAAGAATTACATAAATAGTTGAGCTGTCCACAGTCATACATCACAAGATTTTGCATGAATTTAAAACTGATTAAACTTTGATCAGCCCAAATTTAAAAAGTCAAAGTGCTCTTTTCAAAATTCAAAAACTGATCTACTCAGAAAAAACTTTGAACATATACTTTTAAATACTTTCTTGTCTATTTCCTTAATTTTATTCTCTGCTTTCATAGAAAACAGACATGCTTTCTTACAAATAACATCCTGTTATGAGATAGAGACAAAGAAGTGCAGTGCTTAAGGAGTCATACTTGTACTGTACTTGAAAGGTACCGGGTTTCAATACCCATCATGAGCCCTGCATTGTGTCCTTGAGCATTGAAGAAACTTTACTTGCTCCAGTTCACTCAGCTGTAAAATGATTACCAGCACTGCATGGGTCTTAACCCTTAAATGCTGAAGCATTTTTATAAAATTACTTGAAGGACTTTCATATTTCACATTGGGGTCCTTTTTGTATAATTTAAAAAAAATCCTTTCCTTCTTTCATATTCTTACTATTTTTATGGGGGTCACAATGGAATTTTCTGAGTTATTTAAGGTCAAACATGCATAATTTTCATTTTTTCTTTCAAAAACTTGCAAAACTAAATTGGGGATTTAAATGCTCTCATCCCTTGCACCACGGAATCTGGTAGTAAGCACCAGCCCTATTAAAGGGTCTGGATACATATAACCATGAGAGACAAAAAATGTATCTTACGTTGAAGGGTCTTTCACTTTCCACCACCCAGGAGGCAGATTTGTGTTGTTGATGAGAATCTGCAGTTCCTCCTGTTTGGATTCTTCTTCTGGCTGCTCATTTTCTTCTGAGTAATCTTCTGCTATTATTTCTTCGTCTGGTGCTGAAAGACATTCATAATGATAAAACTCATTATGACACAAACTGAATAATGACCAGTGTTCACATTAATTCCCGCATATATATAATCAAATTCTTCCATAAGAACAATTGAACAACAGAAAACATTGTTTCGTGAAACAAACAGTGCTTGTTTCGCAAAAAAAAGATCTGTTTCGGCCTGCCATGTTGCCTGTTTGTGCCTGTTTTTGTTTTCATGTGTACTGCAGTGAATTTCACCCGGGTACATCAACAGAAACATGAAACATGTGTGCAACAGATTTGTTTATGTTTTTCGATATCCGTATGCATTTAGTTTAAGATTAACTATGCTACACAAACAAGGGTAAATACTTCAGAAGAAACCAGTTCATTTTCAATTTATAGGCAGAAATATTTGTGTGTACGATGTGCACGATTACATTTTTTACACGGAATAGATTTTGAAGGAATTTATGCACTTATGTTTGTGTTTCATCACAAGGAATGTAAATTTGTTTGTTTGTTTGTTTTGATGAGGGTTTAACAGCACCACGACAAAGAGGGTCAAATTGTGCCTGAAAGGTCAGATCATTCTAGAGGTAGGAAGAAAAGGAAACAGGGGAAGAATGGGAGAAATTCAAGAACAAAAGGTCAGAAAGCTGTGATCGAGAGGGGAGGTGCATGGTTGAAACAAAAACAAAGTAGAGAGGGGGTGGAAGAGGAGAATTAAATATGGTTGTAGAGAGAAGTATGATGAAAAGAGGAGAGAATTTTATCCGGAAGATTTTTCTGGAAGAAGTCAGCAATTGAGTTGTGGGGAGCGAAGGAAGCTCTGGGAAGGTTGTACAGGGGGCAAGCAAGGAGAACGTGATGGATTGTGAGGGTGCAGTGGCAATTGTTGCAGAGGGGCTGGGGGGAGCCAACAAGGAAGTGGGAGTGAGTGAGGTGGGTGTGACCAATTCTAAGACGGGTAATATGAACGTTGTCGATACAAGAGAGGTTGTTGATGGTGGATTTGATTGGAATTGTGGGCTGAATGACATGGATTTTGTTATCAATTTGGGAGTTCCATGAGGTTTGCCAGCGGTCATGAGCAAGAGAAGCGATAAGCGGTTTGATGTCAGAGAAGGTTTTGGGAAAAGAGGTAGGGAGGAGGTTGAGGGCAAGCTCAGCGCTGCATCAGCCCTGTTATTGCCAGGATGCCAACATGGCTGGGTATCCAGAACAAAAGAACACTTTTCCTGCAGAGGGCAGGAGATTGGAGTTTCCGGAGAAGGAGGTGGCATGTGAGGTTATCTCATTTAAGATTGAGTGAAGAAGTAAGAAAGCCTTTGAGTCGGAGAAAAGGGCAAAGTGGCTAAACGGAGAGTACTCAATAAAGTTGAGGGTGAGGAGAATGGCCTTAGCCTCAACTGAAAAGATGGATAAGTAGTCGGGAAGTCTGCTACTGTGGGTGATGTCTTGGATGACGGCAGCAGCAGCTGTCTTGTCGCCTTCCTTGGAGCCATCAGTATAGATGGAGGTGTAATTTGAGAGTTGGTCTTTGATTTGGTTCTGGAGATTGATGAAGAGGTTAGGTGGGTTTGAGTTTTGTGATGAGTGGAGAGGCCCAGGTGGACAGAGGGGAGGGGGGTGGCCCAAGGAGGAAAAGTGGGCCAGGAGAAGGTGCCAAGAGTGGCGGGGTTGATGCCGAGATGGAAGAGGTCTGATTTAATGCATAAGCTGAAGGAAGGGGATAGGGTTTTAGTCCTATCAAAAGAGGGTGGAGAGATTGGGGTACCTAATGAGGTTGTAAACAGGGTTCTGGGTGTTGGTGAGGACCCTAAAAGCATAGGAGAGGCTAAGCTTTCTACATCTAAGTAGAAAAAGGGGGTTCGTTGGCTTCAACATAAAGGCTAGTGATTGGGGCGGTCCTGTAGGCATCTAGACAAATCCTGAGGGCTTAAAAGAGCAAAAATCAAATTTGAGGTTTTTGTAGTACTTACACGTATACTAGTTACTTTCAGCCTGATATTAAGTTTTTGTTAACAACTCGACATCAACAAAAAATTAGGCAATCTTAAAATGATATCTACATAAACAAGAGACTAACCATTCTGTGCATCCAATTTCAGTATTCCTCTCTTTTTTAATCTTGCTGCCAGTGCTGGTGGAAGAGGCATGGTGACTTTGTCCACAAGCTAAACACTAAATGGAGAAAATGTATTACAGAAATAGAATAAGACAGGAAAGAAAAAATCCTAATATAGCGGTAAATTGCTATATAGAGTTTATTGAAGTAAGTTTAGTATGCGTTTCTTAGATTATTACTTTTCATTCATTTTCATTTCAACAACAAAAATTTACCATTATTTTAAGTTAAGATTATTTAAACCAAATTGATCAAATAATCAAGAAATCTTTAAAATTAGGCTTGTTTTAATAATGGAATAAAGTTAAAATACGCATAAGAAACACATTTTGCCAAAGTTGTATTGTTATACTACTATACTAGGATTTTACCAGAAGATTATATTGTTAAGATAAAAGATGTTGGTTTTTATGTCTACGGCATAATAATAAGTACAAAAACCTTACATTTAGTCATAAATATGATGTTTTATAAAACAGAAAAAGGTTGAGGACTGTTTTTTTTTTTTTTATCTCAAATATATTGAACATAAAAAACAAGATTCTCGTGAAAACCGGCCTGTCATAAGTTTCGTTTGTGATGTACAGCTCATTTTAAGAAGTGCAGAATACAATGCAATTTTGGAAGTATACCCCTTGAGGTTGTGTGGCTCAAACTTAGAATTATAAAAAATGGTATTTTATCGGATCTAGTGGCACTAATTTTATTTTCTTAATTACTTATTCATATTCTTATGTGGAAGTAGTCAATGTTCGTGTGTTTTTTAAAGTTTGTTGGTTGGAGTCTTAGTCACAGCTGTATTTTTTTTTTTATTTTATAGGGCCTAGGGGGCCTGTATGTTTTTTCCAAAAGTTTTGAGTCCTAGTTGTACTGACTCTTTTTCTTTGGCCTAACTGTGTGGAGTCGTAGTCGCAATACCTTTGATTTAAAAATGACACATCATTAATGTTGTTGTAGGCTTATATTTTCCCTTACAAGTTTAGACTCATAGTCACCAATACTATGATTTTGGAGTCGTAAAATTAGTGATACAGTAAGCTACATGTACTTGGAAAGTTGGATTCTGCACTTTAACCATTTTGGGAAAAATCGTACATTTATCATTAAAATCAATGGGAAATTCCACCACTTTTGCAATATTTTGGCTGACTTACAAATCTTAAGGAAGTGCATTACTTTTTGATATGTTATTAATAATTTACAGATGTTGTGACATCAAAACTAATTGACTTAACGTTAAGTTGTTGCACTGTAAGTTGGTATAACTTACTTAGTGTAACTTAGATCCTTCAAGAAGGATGACTATTTTGCCTGATTTTTGGTCAACAAATTCCAGATAATTTGCTGCGCAATCCCTTTTCCGTCACAATCATAGCCAACGTGGTGGCTTCTGCGACGTATTTATCCAGATCGAAAATCTTCGTAACTCAAATCATGGAATACTCGCGGAAATAGTATGTTAAAAACCAATGTGACGACTAAGTGTAATCCCTCATTTTGTTTGAACTCAATATACAGACAGAACTTACCCTCGGGAATGTATTTTACAGCTTAATGTGATAAGTCTTTGGAAAAAAATTCGGCCTATGTGCCTTATCAGCAACACCTTTTTGATATAACAGATAATTATCAAATAATTAAAAGTTATATCAAGTTGCGACGTCGTAACTCTACCAGGCAACATTTAAGACCGAGCAAAACGAGCAATGTTTTTTGTGACATGTCACACAGTCAATTATGTGTCACACAGTCAATTATTTGTCACACAGTCCCAGACCTAAGTTAGATTGGTACAAGGAATAACCAAGAAGCTCCTTGGAATAACTGAAAATAACATGGATTGAAAATTGTAGTTATGTATCGAAAATGGTAGGAACTAGGCCTACGTTCGAACGAAAGTTATTGTCTAAGTATTGAACTGAAGATTATCCTCTGTTTTCTTTTTCTTTTTTTTGAGGAAGAGGAGGTGGGGAAGGGAGGGGGGTCTCATATGACACAATGTCACACTTGTCCACAATGATATAAGTATACAAAACTCGAGAAAAATAAATAAGTCAGAAGCAAAATCTTTTTTTTTTTTTCTCCTATGCCACAATGATCACACTTGTCCACAATGATATAAGTATAGGAAACTTAAAAAAATTAAACAAGTCAGAAGCAAAAATTGTTCTCTTTTTTCTCTATGCCACAATGGTCACACCTGTACACAATGATATAAGTATAGAAAACTACGAAAAATTAACCAAGTCCGAAACAAAAATTATTCTCTTTTTTCTTTTCTCCTATGCCACAATGGTGACACTTATCCACTATTATATAAGTATAGAAAACTTCAAAAAATTAACTTAGTCAGAAGGAAAAATTATTATCTCTTTTTTCTTTTCTCCTATGCCACAATGGTCACACTTGTTCACAACAATATAAGTATAGAAAACTTCGAAAAATTAACCAAGTCCGAAGCAAAAATTATTCTCTCTTTTATATATATATATATATATATATATATATATATATATATATATATATATATATATATATATATATATATATA
>JAIGNY010002360.1:167500-170000 GCA_020152595.1 Chiridota heheva
AAACAGTGGACGAGCTTTCGTCTGAAAACGAGGCCCTAAAACAAAAGTGCGCATCGCTGGACATAAGACTTAAAAAGCTTGAGCAAGATAGTGACACTCAGGCTTCCCATATTAACAAAAACGAACTTTTCGAGAAGAAATAACATTCGAATTGTAGGTGCCAAAACCACTGAAAATGAGATTTGTTTGGACATTGCTACAACCATCATTACGGAAACGGGTTTGACTTCATGTAAGATTGAACGGGCCCATCGTGACGGCATGAGCAGACAAGGAAGAGACCGCCACTTGCTGGTGAAGCTATCTTTTTTATCAGGACAAAGTTTTTATCATGCGAAATGCCCGTCAGGCCCTAGCAGAGAAAAACTATTATATTATTGACGATTTAGCCTCGGTGGACATCAAAGAAAAAAGAAAATGAACCACAAAAGTTTAGGAGTTGTACCAGGCCGGGACCAAACTACGTTTTTTGCAAGGTTGTTGGCGTAGTGGAGATGGCCGCCCTTATCCCTTCGAGTAATACTACTTCGGCCATTTTGTTTTCCTGCTGTGTTAATAACGCGTTATTTTTTTAATCACGTTCTAAAATTCGGTTTTTTCCTTACCTTTTGTGCTACATGCTTTATGCAACGGGCATTGCATAATCTATTATGCAACCTCCATGGCAACAAGTTTTATATTCAGGAGTTATCAAAAGTGCTTCACCTCCTCCCATGGATAATAGGATTCTTACTGTATTGTTCCATATCAATGCGATTGTCTATGCTGGACACTGGTTCATGTGAATGTAGCCACTGTTTTTTTTTTTTCTTCTTAACATTTCAAGTTTGTATTAATGCCCTACCATGACGTGTGTTTCGTTCGTTATTCTCTCGCTTTTGTTTACGAGCGGGAGAGTGAATCCCATAGCGACTGCTTGATGTTTTTGTTTTTTCCCATTTTTATTTTTTTCAATCATCTCACTATTTCCAAAAGGTAGCTATTCATACTTAACTGCCAGTATATTTGCCCTCTGTATAATTGCCCCCTGCCTTAATTTTAACATTCTCCCCCCCCACCCCCAACCCCAATCACCCACATATTCTTTTTACGTTTAATGGTGACTATAGATACTTTTCTTGTTCATTGCATACATGGGTGAACTTCGTTTAAGCTCTTACAATGTTAGGGGTTAAAGGCAGTGTAACAAGCGAAGAAAGGTTTTTTCTTACCTACATAATAATAAAAGGGACATTTATTTTATTCAAGAAATGCATAGCACACCTGATGTTGAGAGAGCCTGGAAAAATGAATGAGGCGGGGAAATTATTTTTTGTCATGGTACCTCTAATAGCAGAGGTGTCGGTATTCTGTTGAATCCTAATCTTAATTTTTCTATTCACAACCTATTTACAAGTAATGATGGTCGGCTTATTCTTGCTGATATTCATGTTATGCAAATGGCTTTTTCCCTTGTTTGTTTATACGGCCCCAATCTCGACGACCCCTCTTTTTTCGAGCATCTTCATTGTTTACTTAGGGATAGACTTCACGATTCTCTAATTAAAGGGAGAAGAGGCGGGGGTGGGGGTGGGTGGGGGCCTTTAACTTCGTTTTCAATTTAGATATTGATAAATCTGGAGAAAACCACAGTACTAATTTCAATGCTAGTGATAATTGTATTGACCTTATGTCCACCTTAGACATTATCGAAATTTGGCGTGAGCGTAACCCTCTTACTAAGCATTTTTCCTGGACTTCGAACATTACTCATGATATTCATTGCAGACTTGATTTTTTTAAATTTCCTGCTGCCTCGCGCATCGTGTTTCTAAATGTAATTTTATTCCTGGCCTTATTTCTGACCATTCAATTATTCACCTCGTACTCAACACTCAGGATGAAAAAAGGGGGCCGGGTTTTTGGAAAATCAACAACTCTCTACTTACGGACCTCGACTACACCAATTTAATTTCCAAGCTTATTCTTGATCTCGTCGATAGTTTTAAAGATAAGGACCCACTGTTCCGGTGGGACTATGTTAAATATTCAATTCGCAAAACTACCATTGTTTACAGTAAGAATACACTGGAATAAGGCTAAAGAAAAGAGACATATGGAAAAGAAGTTGATTAGCGAAATCTCTACTCTTGAATTTTTTTTTTTGTATCCAACTCTTCTAGCCAACTCTGGCTAGGAATAATTTACAACATATTTATGACTATAAACTAAGAGGTATCATAATTCGATCTAGAGCTAGGTGGGTGGAGAAGGGGGAAAGGAAGACAAAGTATTTTTTTGACCTTGAAAAACGTAACAAATGCTGTAATGTAATTCATAAGCTGAAAACTGATGACGGTAGTTTTGTTACTAAGGGTCCAGACATTATTTTGAATTTAGGTCAGTTTTACCAATCTTTGTATTCTAGTGAAGTGTGTAATCCATCACTGCTTCTTAATAAGATTCCTACTGACAATTTTCTGTCAAATGATAATGCTGCCAGTTGTGATGGTATTTTAAG
>JAIGNY010002360.1:175000-225000 GCA_020152595.1 Chiridota heheva
TCTTTTTGGGGCATCTAAAACTTGGAAAATGCAAGGTTTCCCCGGGAATTGGCCCCAGGACCCCCACCAACCATTTTGCTCCTAAACCCCATAAGGGGCCCTAAGACTTTCTTTGACTCCATGCCGAAAATGTTTGTGCCCCAACATCAAACTCCTCGCGGCGTCACTGCTCAAAACCCACCCTCTCCACTCATCATCCACCGCTATCTCCGTTGGAAAGGTTTACTACGCCTATGATCGAACCATTTTGAGAGAAGCATCCTTTTCAATATCATATTCAATGTAATAATCATTTTTTATTCGTTTATTCTCTTAGGCTGTTTTTCGTCAATTTAAATTTGGTCAACTCTCAAAATGTAAATTTATCTGGAATATTAACAAATTTTTTTGTAATATGTTGTATTTTGAAGATTGAAAATATCTTCGTAGGAGGAATTTACAAGAATTAACGTACATGATAAGGTTTCTGGTCACTTTCGACTGAGATAACGTCGATATATATATTCACTTGGTTGGTGCTACGTCACATCCGAGATATGACGTCATTTTCTGGAGTGAAAACAGACCTTTGCGCAATACACGTGGGCAAGTCCGTGTGCGTTTACTGTGTGCGGTACGTATGGCATGTAAACAAACACAGCTGATCGCTTTGTTTTCACTCCAATGCAGGCTGAAAACGCGCGGTTGCTATGCGGTCTGATGACCTCAGGTCACATTTCCAACCAAATGAATAACGTGCTTCCCTATGCGCGCACGCATTATATAGTGCACCAAGCGCAGTGGAGTCAAATGAAGCGTTTGTAACCACGCACTGCTTATTACGTCACATTTCCCAGACTGATGATTGGATAGCAATCTACCCTGATACAAGGTGTTCATGGTGTAAGCTTCCTTTCAGCCAATCAAATGCATTTCTTCATTTCACTCGTTATTGTGACGTATTCTTGTATACAGGACGATGCGCAACCTAAGACTGTACAGAAATATTGTCACAACAAAGTCACATACTAGTATTATAGGATCTACTTTGAAAACAATCGTAATCAAGATAGACTGCAGACGCAAAACGTTTAACCATGCCTTGCTGTTTCTCTTTGTGTTATTCTTTACTGCGCGAGGAGTATGGTGAGGAGACTATTACTGCTGGCACGGAAGCCCGCAAATCTGGCAAGAAAACCAAATTTGCTAAAAAAGACGGACCAGCCGAGGTTGAGGAAGAGGCTATTGTAAGGAAGCCCGCAATTCTGGCAAGAAAACCAAATCTGCCAAGAAAGATGGACCAGCCGAGGTTCAGTAAGAGGCCCGGGAAGCCCTAAAATCTAGCAAGAAAAACAAACCTGCCAAGAAAGACAGACCATCTGAGGTTGTGGAAGTGGCTATCGACAAGGAAGCCCGCAAATCTGGCAAGAAAACCAAACCTGCCAAGAAAGACGGACCAGCTGAGGCTGGTTGAGGAGGAGGCTATCGGCAAGGAAGCCCGAAAGTCTGGCAAGAAAGCCAAATCTGCGCAGAAAGACGGACCAGCCGAGGTTGAGGAGGAGGCTTTTGGAAAAGGAGCCCGCAAATCTGCCATGAAAAATGGGCGATGCTGGGCTCGAAAGTGGTGAAAGACCCCGTCGCGAATGGTAAGAACTTTCTTTATTTGTTTTTCTAATAGATAAACATATGTTCATATACACATTTAACAGCACTTTTGTAAGATGATATTTTCCTTTAAGTTGAAGTAGGACCACTTGGGTAACACAAATCTGCACGAATATCATACATTTTTTAATTAGACCTATAATATGACGGAGAGAGTCATATGATGGTGGAGTGCAGTAGCCCATTGATTAGGGCGTCGGTCTCGTACTCAAAAGGTACTGGGATCGAATCTTAGCAAGGGCGCTGTGTTGTACCCTTAAGTAAAACACTTGCTCTCATTTGCTCCAGTTTACTCAGATGTGAAGTGAGGCTGGAGAGTTAACCTGCGATAGACTAGTGTCCAATCCAGGGGAGTCATGAAGCCGGATATAAGCACCAGCTCTATAAGCCTTTGAGGTTTTATGGCAATTTTAGTTTTGTAAATCATAATATGACACCATCCACCTGACGTTCCTGAATTTGTTTGAGCGTGTAGCATATTAAATCATTTAAATCAAATTCCATTGATGTATGCATTTAAAAACAGTGAAAGTATACACAAAACTTGTCACAGAAGTATAGTCATATCTCTTGTTGTGTCCTTCGAAATAGGCATAGGAAAAAGAAATATGTAAGCGTGGGGAGGGGAGGGGGTACTGATTTGAACTGTATCCCTTCCATGCCTTCACCCTTTTCCCCATTCCCCGACAAAAATGTTGTTCATAAGTCATATGATTTGTTTGAAAAACATTTTTTTTTCTTCAGAGAATTATCTGTGGCAAGATAATATTCAGTATGGTGGTTGTAAAAGTTAGCAACAATACCAGACATTTAAATTTGGTAAAAGCTGTCGAATATTTCGCTGAAAAAGAGGTGACTGAATTATAGTCTTAGGTAGGTGAATAATTTAAAGAGGAGGAGGGGGGGGGGTAATTTTTTCGGCGGGCAATTCCAATTTTGAATATGTCGTCGGGAAAACAAATGGCCCAGTTTTGAAAGAAAAGAATGTGGGAAAATTAATATGGTTATACCTTTGTTTTCTTTCTTCGCAAAATACTTTGGAAAATGCATAATATTGTAATTGTTTTGTTTATCTTCATGGCAGCACGAGCCCGCCACTCACCCTCCCCACCGCCGCCACCCTCATGCCCCGTTGGACGGATAATGATCTTAGTTGGGCAGAGATCTATAGAATGTCGGATGTACTTGCATCAGTGTATACCTCAGTCATGCCCGACTCAGACAGATATTAGACTCATGTCCTCCTGACCTGCTGACCGCAGACTCGGTATGATGCGACATTATAATTGAGCACTTGGTCGGGCAGCGATGTAAAAGGTCGGATGTATTGTGTATACCAGAGATACATCTCAACCATGTCCGAATTGTCGGGCAGAGATTTATAGAATGTTGGATGTAGTCATTGGCGTAGGCAGGTTTTGTGTTTGGGGGGCTACTCATTGGTATGAATTTTGACCCGTGACAGTATCTAAGCGGAGCGCCACCATGGGTTGGCGCGTAGCGTTCAGAGAAATTTTTCCAATAAATGCTGCCTATAGATTGCCGGAAATGGCACTTCCCAGGCCAAAAACTTGCAAATTTGAGGCTGTTTTTCTTTGATTGTTCACAATTTTGCCAGAATTTTGCTGTACATTTTGCCCGAATTCTTGGTTGCCAAAAAAATTGGGGGAACTGTGCCACCTGCCCCCGCCACATACTTGCCGAAGTACAATTTATTCAAACTCTATTGCGTAGCAATATAGGGGCAGTTTGGGTTTATGCCTCCCGAGTTTTTATGGGGGAAGGGGGGTGGTACATGTCAAAAGAAGATATTTGTAAAGCAAACAGAAGATCATTGATCACACTTGCACACCTGGCCAATATTTTTGACTCCAGAATATTGAAAAATGAGGGGTTGAGTGAGGTGGCATTGTACTTACTTGTTACTTGGAGTCGAAAGGTTGGAAGTAAGATTTGACAATCAAACTTACCAAATCATAATTTTAAATTCAACCACCGCGCTGATGTTATGGCAAATCTGTCGATGACTGATTCCACATCTGGGCAATGGGCCCTATGAATTTGTAATAGAATAAGTGCCTCCAGTCGGGCTTCCGTCATTGTTGACCGAATAGCTGTAAGGGTTCTTTTTATTTTTGAAAAGACTCTCTCGGCCTGTGCAGAAGTCACTGGCAAAGTTGCCAGCAACTGGAGCAACAGTGATATGTTAGGAAACATTTCAGAGCAATGATCCAGGGCACAAACGGACGAAGATGGTCGGGACTTGACAGGAACATTTTCCCATTTCTTCCTCCATAACATGTATTCGCCCTTAACAATCATGAAAGGATCTCAGATCAAACTTGCATACACCTCAATAGCAGGAGTCAAATCATTCCACTGCCTCTCACCGTCAGAGTTTGGCGAATTCCATACAATTTGGTACAAGGTAGTTAAGTTTCATAATCTGTTGTTGATGTGGTCCAAATCTGTGCTTGAGGTCTCCAATAATGGAGTCTATGGCTGGATAAAAAAAGTTGTTGTTGATGTGGTCCAAATCTGTGCTTGAGGTCTCCAATTGTGGACTCTATGGCTGGATAAAAAAGTTGACTCTGTAATAGCCTTCGGTGGTGTTGTCCGATGTTTGAGCATTTGGTCGGTATGAGCTTCTAGCTGCAATGCGTGGTTTTCGCAGTTCCACCTCCATCACATCTTGTGCGACTGATTCTGCCTTTTGATACAGGTCATGGAACGCCCCTTCACTTCGCAATTCTTTGAGAACAGACTGGAGACGGTTTACTGAGGCTAACGCTTGAGATAAATCTCCCCCCACTGTTTGTAAGACTCAGGAAACTGGTAGCATCAATCCTGACAGTTTCTCCAAAATGACTGAAGCAACTGCAAATTCTGAGTTGCACACCGATTTTTCAAGGCTTTCTGCTTTGTTTCTGTCGCAAGGTGATGCCCAAAATTTGATTTCCGACAAGGCATCTAGTGTATATTTCAAAAGTTGCATAAATGTTACAACTGCTGTGTGTCGTTCCACAAAACGTGTTTCGCACAACGTAATCAGGTGCTTCTTGGTCATGGAAATACTAGAGTCACTTTCTATGAGGCTCTTCAACAGATCCGTTTTTTTTGCACTTGCTCGAAAAGACGATGAAATTTCTCGCACAACATTTTCTGCATTTCGAGTAGGAGGTACCTTGATTGCAGCGGAAGCACTCAAATGTAGGCAGTGCATGGCGCAATGAAAATAAAAGGCCAATGGAGCTGCTTTTTTTTTTTTTATTGTTGCTGAAGCACCAACCCGTTCACTGGCCATGGCTCTTGTCCCATCATAGCCTTGTCCCACACAAAGAGACAGATTCAAACCGAGCTCACAAATCTTTCTTAGCAACGTTTTTCTAATAGCTTTGCCACTCAACTTGGTTTTATTATGCTCATTTTCACCAGGATTATTAGATTTGATGTCAGAAATCAAGTCCACTACCATTATTGTGTCCTCATGCAATCTCCAAACTCCAAAATCGCTAGGTGAAACATATCTTATAACAATTGCCACTTGTTCCCTTTTTTGGCGATCCATTGTTTCATCAGCTATGATAGACCAGAACTGTGCTTTTTTGATGTTAGCAACAACACTTTCCCTAATCATGTCACCAGCAACGCAAATAAGTTCATTTTGAATCGAGGATGATAGGTAGGTTGCATTAGCATGGGAAGTTTTGATATGGTCCTTCAAAAGTAAATCCCCACTACGAAGTCGAAAACGAAGTAACCCTAAAATTTCTGTCATTTTCTGTTCCTGCCATCCTATTTTTCTGGACTGTGAACATATATAAAAAATGTGTTTGCTTCACCCACACCGACGATGACAAATATTTGATAAAACTCGTGGAACTAAGCCTATATTAAAGACGATAGAAGAACAACAAATGGTCACTTATGTATAGGGGCCTACATATCATTAATATATTTACTGGACTGGGCATACATTACCTTCATCCGTGTTTTCCCTTTTCCTTTTTGAAAAACCATATGCGAAAAGTGACATTTTCAAAGTTCAAGTTCAACCGAACTTAATTACCGCCTTCAGAGTTCAGACAAATTGATTTCTATTTGTGGAAAGTTTTGAGCAAAATAATGGGGCACTTGTAGTACTTTGTTATCGCAAAGCAGTAGCAGAATGGCGCCATCGTCCATCGTCATCGCGTAAGAACAGGCTTGGCAAGTTCAGGGCTCTTGACAAATTAAAAATTGCGTCAAAATTTTATTTAAAAATTTGAATTATTTTTTGTTTTGTTTTACAGGGATACAACGAATTTACATTACAGGGAGTTTCGCATTTCATGTATGCGCATCTGTACGATACATAGGCATATAGGTGTAATTTAATTTTTGTAAATATGGGATTGGGGGGGGGCATGGCCCCCGTGGCCCCCCCCCCCCCTCTGGCTACGCCAGTGGATGTAGTTGTGTGTCAGGGTATATCCCAGTCATGCCCGACTCAGATAGATATCAGAATCATGTCTTCCTGATTCAGTATCATGATGCCGGTTGGGAACTGGAAAATATATAACAGATGCCTACCCAAACACGTTTAAATCCAGAGCCCCGATGATCATGGGCCATTTTGAGGAATCAAAGCTAGAAATCTTCAGAAATCTTCAGAAAGCTCCCTGGACCTTACAAGAGCAGTGTCCATGAAGTTAACAATTTCCTTTGCCTGTGTGGAACCCAAAATTATTATCTGAGTAGATTTTAACATTAGAATTTAAAATATTTTTCTTTTCATCAATTACATTTTAGATATTTGTGTTGACAATAAGCCATGAACTCAACAATTTTGGCCAATTTTTTTCTATTTCCAGGGAAATTTCTCCTCTGCCTGACATTGTTTAGAAGTGGTAACACAAATGCTTATCTGAGTAGATTTTAATATTAGAATTTAAATGATCTTCTTTTCATCAATTACATTTTGGATTTTTGTGTTGATAATAAGCATGAAGTCAACAAATTTGGCCAAATTTTCTCAATTTTTAAGGGAAAATCTTCTCTGCCTGACAGTGTTTGGAAGTGGTAACCCAAATGCGTATCTGAGTAGATTTCAACATAAGAATTTAAAATGTTCTTCTTTTCATTAATTACATTTTGGATTTTTGTATTAATTTTAAGCCACTTTGAGCCATCAAAACAAGAAATCCTCAGACCAAAGTTTCACTCATAAACGCCTGCACAATTTTTCCCTACTTTTTCAATTTTATGGAAATTTCTATCCTGTCTGTTTAAAAATGATAACCTATAAATATTAACATGAGTATTTAAAATTGTCTTCTTTTCATTGCTTAAATTTCGTCAGTGATTTTCAGCCGTTCTGGCAACAAAAACAAGAAATTTCCAGAGCTTCCGGGGTTGGACCCCTACCAAGGTTTCGCCCCTGAACGCCGCCAGGGGTCCTTCAACGAGTAAATGCTGCTTCGCCAAGCCAAAATGTCTGGCGATGATACTGATTGAGAGGGCATGGGGTCTGTTCCCAACTGTTCTATATTGTGTGATTGCAAACAAATATATATTGTTTATAAACAGATAGATGTCGGGCAAGTGCAAATTTTCGTAGATAATTTTTTTACACCCCCTCTCCCCTATTGCCCAGGTAGAATCTCCCCCCCCCCTCTAAAAAAGAAATGGGGGGTTAGTCAAAAGCAATACACGCATGCTTAATAATAAGAAAGGTATTGCTGATTTGTTTACGTCATTTTTTCGGAAAAGTGGGGGCTAAAGTATAGACTCTGGGGTCCAGTGAACAAAGCACCTCGATGTTTTAGAGTTATTCTTTAGATAGGGAAAATTTTAAGCAGATTTTAGCCAACCAAAGATCGCCTGCTAGAAGGGAAAAAAGTATTAATGATTATGTCCATAAAACGGAAACATCAATTCTTTCTACGAAATAAGTGGGCTGGCGCTAACGTATATTTCAGCTTCATTTTGTTTACTGGGGTGAAGCCCTCCAAGCCCAGCTTCCTATGCCGTGTCCGTCAGAACAAAGGCGTAGGTAGCAGGGTCTTCTGAGAGGATTTCATCTTCTTGGTTATGCCTACATGCTTTCTTTAATTTGATTTTAAAAATCCCGAAATTGGTAAAAAAAAATCCCAAACGGGACACAATTTCCCGACAATTGGCCAAAAATTCCCGATATTCAAGAATTTTCAAAAACTGTTCAAATTTCCTGATATTGAACACAATTTTTCAGAAAATGCTAAAAATTTCAAAAATGTAGGAAATTTTCCGAAAATGGAGCAAATTTTCCAAAATTGAAGAAATATTTCACAAAATTGAAGGTGATTTCCTGATTAGCAGCAACATTTGTTGGAAACTTTAATTTACCAGTACACGCTGAAAATGACATTTTATGTGGTTGGTTTGAGTTTAGGTAAAGTCCTACGGTCTAATTTTCTGATTAGTCTTGTCACAATTTTTGTAGGACATGAGTTGAGCAAATAAGAAAAACGTGCGGTTTAGATCTGTTACTTTATCAGTGTTATAAAACATTAAAGTAGCATTTTGGTTTATTCCCATATTTTTGTATTTCTTCGCCATTACCTATTTTTGTTAAAGGATTAGTTTAGTGGTTTTCATGCCTTGTTTTATGGAATACACAAAGAACAGAAAAATAAAGAAACTTTACCTTGGTATCTTGTTCCATTCAGGGAGATATCAGGTTATAAAGATATTACAATTATTTTTTTAGGGTAAAAATCTAGTCCAAAATAATGCAGGTTTATTTCATAATAGCTTTGAAATGCACAAAAACATAATTATGTTTATACAGAGATTCAATCAGTAAAGAGAACTTAGAACTCTGTGAAAAACATTGTTTTGGATTAGCACTTTTAATTTCCAAAATTGCCGAAATTATACATTTAATGCAAGTTTCTCCAGAAAATTTAGCAAAAGTATATTACTATTTTCAGGCATTAGAATAAGCTATTCAGACATAGGCCTAACTTCTGTATCATTTTGTTTGAATATGAATTTAAAGAAGAAAAAAAATATGGAGAAAAGTCGGATACCCTCCTTTATACCAGCGGCAGAGGGAAAACGAGATATAGAGGGAAGTGGGTGAACTTCCCCAATACTTTGGATTGATGTTACTTGCCCCATAGATGTGTCCCCTCTAAGAAAAGAAGCTAAAATAATCATCACTTTCCAATGATGTTTGCCTCCCCCAAACGGAAAGACTGCATGCCCCGCCGCTGTCTTATAGAATGAAATTATTAAACGTAGTATAATAAATTGTATTACATGTTGATATCCAATTTTATACAATAACTGAACTGTACAAGTATTATAACCCCGCTCTTAAGCACGGTTTCAAGATAAATATTTGCAAAAGCGTATTAGAACTTGACCAGTTGACAGAAATGGATAAATCAATGGTATGACATCAGTGGACAAGCGAGTCAATTTCCATCAAAAGCATTTGTGTGTTTTGCTTTTGCCCCACCTATAATATGTGTACATTGTGCGATTTAATTTACTTTAAGAAATACGGACAGGTAGCAGCACCATGAACTTAAATTGTTTAAAATAAGAAGTTAAAAAACATGAAAAATAAAGCTACAATAGCACATGATATAAGACCAGATCAAATACAAGTGTAGGTAGAAGACACTATACAAAATGTCCTCATCTGAGTCAACCAATGGTTCACAGCAGCTTAGGAATGAAAATGAGAAACTTTTCTGCTATGTTGCTGAGAGAAGATGATGATGCACCTGGGTCTTGAATAACTGGGCCCATTTGTCTGAATCTCTCCAACAACACAGTCTGGGAGACTCTTCCAGGGGCTGCAGATGAAAGTGTCCTGTCAGTGGAAGAGGTCCTTGAGGTGTACTAAGTGCATGAGTTGGCATAGACGGACTGGAGCGGGTTCTTGTCTAATTTGAAATGACTGAAGAAGCATCGCTTTCAGGTCTGAAGTGCATAAGCTTGTGTGCATCTCGTAAAGAATAATTGTGGCGGCAATTTGACGTCTATGATGAAGAGTGGAGATGTTCAGATTTAGTCTTGCCTCTTGTTCGGTCACCCCAATGATGTGCAGTGCTTTACTCTGGATAGAGTCGAGTAGTCTGAGAGGTTGTAGAGGCACGCATCCAGCATGGTGAGGCGTACTCCAAGACACTGCGGACCTCGGCCTTATAGACTGTAGCTCTTCCTTTGATATCGAGTTTGTTTGCAACTTTTCTGAGGACTCCGAGCTTCTATTCAGCTCTGGCTGATATGTTGGAAATGTTCTTGGCCCAAGTGAGTTTTCTGTCGACTGTGACACCCAAGATCTCCAGCTCATCCTTCTCGGCTAGTTTGGTATTTCCAAAGAATAGGGCTGATCTAGTATCCTTCCTCTTCCTGAAAATAGTTAGGGCCTCAGGCTTGCACTTCGAAGGCTCAAATGTTACTTTCCATTTGTCTGCCCAGTTCCTCATTTTCTCCAGTTTTCTGTTTGGGCTAGCTGTTACAGCATTGAAGTCGTCACATTGCTTAATTTTGCAGAATAACGTAGAATGATCTGCGTAAAGATAACGTGAGTTTTCACATTCATCACCTACAATCTTAGACAAAACTCGACAAAAACACTTGGTGAAAATATGTGATATTTTTCATGAAGCTACTTTTCTATTGTCAATTATTCCACATTTATAAATCAGAAACGCTGGAAATTTGTTATGTTGTTTCTTCAATCTCTACTCTTTCAATTGTAATTAATATTTTATAATTTTAAGGACATTTTTATCATTTCATTGACGCCGCCAGTGTCCCCGTCCCCTACCTCACTATATTAATTGTCCTCCCCTCCCCCTCATTTTTATCATTTAATTGACGCCGCCAGTGTCCCCGTCCCCGACCTCAATATATTAATTGTCCTCCCTTCCCCTTTCCTCTCAATTTAATGTTGACCGTTGTTACTGTTTTTCCTAGAAATGACGTTAAGAAATAAATAAATTCAACATTGAAAAGGGGTTAGGGGGTTTCAATTTTTGGAAAAAATATTAAAGAAACATAACACTATAAAGTTCTCAAAAAAGCTGAAGTGTTCCAACAGTTTTGTCCAAGATTGTCTGAGGAAAGAATGTCAATTTTTCGCTAAAATAACTTGCATTACTTCTCGATAGATCACCCCCCTTCCCCCGCCCTCACCATTTCAGTCGCCAACATTTTTACTGCGTAACACCGTATGCCAATTTACGGGCCCTGGCGAGGTCTATAGGGCAAAGCCTTGGTTGAGGTTCAGGAACGGAACCCTTGTAGCTCCGAAGCAATGCATCAGCACAAAAGAAGTTTCTCTGCAAATTTGTTGGAGAGATTTCCTTGGTTAATTTATTGTAAAACAAACAAAAAAGGCTTGCCAAAAAGCTGATGACTTGGCAGGGGTTTAGGAAGCTTTCGAAAAGTGAGGACACGACCTCTTAGGAGGCACTTCCCAAAGTCAAATGCATAGGTTCGCCCCCTGTCTGTAGATAATAAAGTAAAGTAAAAGGGGAACTTCATTTTTAGGAAGGGGCAATTTTCCAATGGCATTTCCCCGTAAATGGGACTGACAAATGTTGTCATTTTCCTACTATTGGGTCAGTAATTAAGGGCATTTCATTTTGAAAGAGGACACTTTTGTAATATCTTTTTAAAATTCTTCAAATTCCACCAGTTTTCGAACCTGTGATAGTAATTGAGGGGCACTTTTCATTTTCAGAAGGGGCACTTTTGTCATTTTTCGGAAAAGTTGGGGCCACGTTCTCCCCCATTGCCCTGCGGTTCCTACACCTATGCCACTAGCGGATTAATCTTCTTGAGCATGATAGCAGTCCAGCATGATTTCAGCAGAATTTTTGACAAATTGTGCTCTTTTACTGAAAAACGCGAAAATTGGAACACTTATAGAGTTAAACCTGCTGAAAAATTATAAATAAAGGGCCAACTCGATTTCTTCCAAATGGCCCAAATTCTAAATGGCCGCCAGCTAAGTGAAATGATGTTTTGACCTTGTAAGCTATAGTAAACAAAATTAAACAAGTGCATGCAATCAATATTGCCATCTGATTATTTTTTTTATATTGTACCTCACACTTAAATTTGAAATATTTCAAAATGGCTGCCAAGTTAAAAATAGCCGCCATTTAGCAAAAATGATCGTAATTGTAGGAAAACACGGAATCAAATTACAAAATATCATGCAATGAAATTATGTTACAAGCGAATTTCTGTACTAAATATCAGTTTGATCCTTGTATTAGATTATTAGGGACAGATAATATTAAGTTTATTATCCAATATAACTGCAAATACAATTATGGCTGATATTTTGACAATATTAAATGTAGTTCACACAAAGACGCAACTGTATGCAATCAATATTACCTTCTGTTTTATTTGCACCTGTATACTTCCTCAATTCTCAAAATTTCCTATTTAAACATGGCTGAAAATTTCAAAATGGCCATCTTTTTAGCCAACATGGCCGCCATTTTAGCAAAATGGCCGCCATGTCACCAAATATGGCTGTTATTTAGGCAAAAACGGTTTTAAATTGCATTTGATTATACAATGGTAGTCATGTTACAAGTGAATTTCTGTACTAGATTTATGTTCGGTTTACAGGTTTACAGGTCTTTGTAGCGGATTATTAGGGGACAGATGCTGAGTTTAGTATCCAAAATGGCTGTAATTTTATTAAAAAGTTGGGTGCTTTTTCGGCCTAATTTGTTTCTATAAATGTTTTGTTTTTATGGATGTCACACTAAAGTTTTGATGGAATTAAAGAGGCAATATCTGTCTGACACACAGTTCCAGAAAGCAATTTTTGCTAAAATATGAAAAACTATATTCACAGACTCCTTTGCATTTCTAACATGATACCCACACCATCACAGTCTGGACACATCTTCATGCTCCTCAACATCCTATTGCTCTTATTGCGATCACCTTTGAGAGGCTATAAGGACTGATAGCAAATACCTTTGGTCAGCATGCTGTCAATTGTTTTTTGCTTTTATCTAATCCCAGCTGTATGGAACAGGTTATTGCAGACTATAAATTATAGGTTATCAAGCATGGCAAGATTTTAATCCACAATGCAGTCCAAGTCTAAAACAGTCGCCCTAAATGTGTTGTTGGAGAGATTAAAGACAAGGGGCCAGTCCTTGAAGATTCGAGTGCTCATCATCTTCTATCAGCACCATAACGTAGACAATGATTCCTTTCTTCCATTTATAAGCCGCTGTGAACCATTGATCGACCCATGAATACTTTTCTTGTTGTACCTTGTTGCCTATCGTGACTTGTGCTTGACCTAGTTATATGCATACTTGATGTGTTATTGTTCACCTTAGCATTTTATTTATAAAAGATATTTACAAAAGTCTAGAGCACAACACTTCTCAAGTTGTAACAGAACACTTCTCAACAAAAATATGTTTCCCAATTACGTTGAATTTTCACATTCTCTTTGCATTTACAATGTTATGTTTTTAACATTTTATCATAAAATGTCTTGAATCCTCCTCCAGTGGAATGGATCAGGTTATTCTGGAGTTTATGTCCAGGTTGATATGTTTCTCATTTTAGATGCTGGACAAGGTAGCTGCTGCCAGGCTGTAGGAGGAATCAACTCTACCACCTCTTCTGTGAAAACACTTCTTTTCTAGCTTTGTCTACACTTATGCAAGGATTTGCCCAATTATACAATAAAACAACATAGCGTTTTATTGTAGGCATGCAATGTGTCAGGGTCTGCTCTGTAGTGGGGCTTTGTCCAATGCCAGAAAAGGCTTGTATCACATCTGGAAAGATTTTTAACGTCTCCCACGCTGTCTACCTAAGATGAATTTAGTTTGGTCACAAAATGTGAAAGCAAGAAACATAAGAAAAGATGCTGCTTTGTTTGGACCTAATGACTGGGCTATAGAGTGAGCTGTTAGGATTCTGAAATGCTTTCCTGTGTTGAACGCTAAACATAGTTCACGGAGATTTGTCCGAGCAAACAAAGGCACATCTGTATCTACTGTACGCAGCATTACTCTACGATATCCACAGTAGCATCTGCAGCTTACATGTACAAATGATATAGTATCGCCTTTGCACATGCACATGGACATATAAAGCTTGTATATTCCATTGAATAACTAAATATTACCAATTTACATATTATTGGGACGGAAAAAGGCGTTTAAAACAGCTGCCAAAATCAACTTTATCCCATCGTTAAAGAAACTTCATTTCCCTTTATCTCTATAAGAACAAGATATATTGGTTAAAAAGAGAAAGAAGTTTTAAACTGCTGTATATGATCTACTTAGCCAGTACTGTCATCCATAAGATGCTCTATCAACTGGCAAAGAACATGACTAGCAAGAAAAGTGCTTGCATTTTAAAAGAAAATGATGGAGTGGTTCACAAAAACCGCGAGGAAGTGCAAGAGCAATGGGCTAGTTACTTCAAAGAGCTTCTGAACCGCCCACCATCCGAACCTGCAGACTATATAGGATTGGACTTCTTTATAATATGCTTTGTCTATGTGAAGAACCACCCACAAGCGAAGAAGTAGATGCAATGGCAAAGCTATGACACCATGAACCACATATGTCTTCTCAGCAAGATCTTAGAGATGACACAGGACATTCTGCTAACAGAGAAGGCATGGTGGAAAACAGGCTATTCTTTGAGCTAGAGAGGAAACAGAGCAGATGACGTAAATTGTAGGGAGTGTGCTTACACCAATTGTCTTTAACATCTATACAAATGACCAACCAAGAAGTGGTGATACCTACCACTTTGTATATTCTAATGATCTAAACGTCACTGCACAAAATGCTAATGTTACTGTTGTAAAAGATCCAAGGTAGAGAACCACCTTTGCGTTAATTCATCAAAGACATAAGTGTATGCCTTCCAACTGAGAAACCGTGACGCCAAATGTACAGGTAACCTGGTCTGAAACAATTTGGATTACTGCGAGCACCCAGTGTACCTTGGGAGTCACCCTTGATTGTTGTCTCACCTTCAAAACTCATATGAAAAGACCAAAGCAAAAGTGAGCACATATAACATCATTGTCAGCAAGGTTGCAAACACAATATGGGGTGCAATCCCGTTGATCCTGCTTTCCGCTGCTCTAGCTCTGTATTGCTCGACTGCTGAATATGCCGACCCAGTATGCAAAAGATCCACTCATACCAAGAAGAAAGAATACGCTCCTAAAGCAAGCCAATTACATCTTGCATTAAACCCACAAACATTACCAGTTTGTACATCCTAGCTGGTATATTGCTCCAGCTGACATCAGAAGATCAGCAGCTAGTCAGAAAGAAAAACGTCAGTGGCAAGAAACAGATGAACGATATCCATAGATATATTCCTGCCCAGAGTCTCCTTAAGTTAAGGAGAAGCTTCTTAAAATGTGTGACCCTCTTGACACTTGTGTCACCATTTAGGAAGAAAGATTCACTGACCCTCCACCACCTGTAACAATGAGACTGATGGTAAAAGAAGAGCGTCTGGCTGGTGCCAACTCAACCTGGACAGAGTAACAATGCTTTAACCGCCTAAGGACGGGAGTTGGACGTGCTAAGGTCACCCTGTATAAATGGGGATATGTATCAGATTCAGCTTACTGTAACTGTGGTGCAGAGCCACACACACTGGGGTAATGTCCCCTGTTGGAGGAAACATGTGCTGTTGCTGACCTTGCAGAATATAATGACAATGCACAGTAATGTACTCAGGTATGGTTGAACCAAATATAACCGCCGTTGAAATGTGGACTCAATGAGAAGAAGAGCAAACGGCTTCTGGTCTTGGTGGATTTGTTGCGAAACTTATTAAGTATGGTCAGAAGAATTGGTTTCAAAACTACACCAGCTTATATTTAAAATATGGCAGAGGGAAAAGATTCCCGAGGACTGGACCAAGAAATTGTTATTCACTGTCTACAAAAAGTGTGCAAGTCTCTTTGCAGTAACTACCACGGCATATCCCTCATCTGTTCCAGGCAAAAGTTTTAAGGCATATCCGCCTTCATAAAGTGCATAATACTGTAGAATGTAAGCTCAGGGAGAACCAATGAAGCTATACCGATCAGCTTTGCTGTCTTCGAATTCGAATGGAAAAATGCATAGATACCAGCTACCCACTTTTGTTATATTTGTAGATTTCAAGGCAGCCTTCGGTGGTATCCATTGTCCCTCTATGTTCTTTATTACTATGGTACTCCTAAGATATATATTCGCCTCACACGTGCTGTTTACCAATATTGTGAAGCAGCAATACTGATTGACAATGAGTGAACTGACTGATCAAGAATTGAAATAGGGGTACGACAAGATTGCGTATGGTTCTCACTCTTTAGACATCGTCCTCAGGAAGTCAAAATCATTACGGAATTTGTATGCGAGTTTTTAAACGAGAATTTGTATAAGAGCTCATTGCCCTCTACATACCAGATGGCACCCAAATTTATTGGAATGGGTATTGGAGATATTGCAGGCACAGCCCACCTAGATGATGAGTCACTGAAAACATAAGTCCCCTTTCGGGCACTGGGGTCTATTAGTTTGTCTAATTGGAGACTGCTGTAAGTAAGGATTGTCAGAGCGTCATTTTTCTGTGGTCAGGTGTCCATGGTCTGGAGTAGTAATATGAAGCTTATAAACAAATTACGAATCATCTTCACACTCCTCTATGCTGAAGAAACTTGGGCTACATGACTGAGGAAAATGACTTGATGCCTAAATTGACTCTCTATCAGTCTATGTCTTCACCGAATTTTTAATATCAAGTGGTTCCAACACATCAGGAACACGGAAGTCGGAAGCAGAGCGGTTAAAACCGGCATTTCTTATCCTGAAGAAGTCACGTCTGAAATTATATTGGAAAGTGGTCCATATAGTCAAGACAAGACTCCCCAGAACTCTACTGAAATATAAAACAGAGTCTGTATGAGGAAAACCAAAGAGGAGAACTGCACAACCCGTCGGTTGGATGCCGCACTGTGTGATACTGAGATGGTGGGACTTGAAAATAGAAATAAGGCAACCTATTTAAAAAACAATCCAAAAGAATGGAGCCATCTGCTTGCATAATTGATGTCGTAGACGCCATGTTACCGGCGTAAAGACCTCATTTTGTTCAGCAGTTCAGTCTGAACTGTTACTGGTTGTTCAGAAAGGAAAGTACATAGCTCCCTTCTTAGTTGCTTGGATTTTGTGTATTTGGTTTACACACTTTCTTGTACCCTTTCCATGCATGATTCTTGTTACCGTCTTCAGAATATCTGGAAGATACTAATCCCAGACGATATCTACTGTACGTGCTGTATTCAGTTGGGTTTGCTAATATGGCAATAAGATTAGTTGAGCATATACCCTTAACTAGACATGGCCTCAACATGTTAACAATGGCAGCACCATCAAGGATAATGATTACATTGTTTTGAAGTAGAATGATGTTCAAGACATCCTACTAATAATGTCAGTCTTAATTCCAGAGTGTGATACAACTGAAAGAAAAAAAACGTACAATTTTGCTTCAACGATGATGTTTTTTTTTTTCTGTAGACTTTGGTCTTTGTCTATTTTGGTTTATTTGAATGTCTTATTAGCAAATGAAAATTGTGCTGCAATATCATGCGAGACATTACATGGCAGCCATCTTGAATTTGATTGCCATATTGAATAAGAATCAATCAAATATTACAGATTGTCTTTTTAAATATAATGAAATATACCACCATGGACAAAACTATTTAGTAGAGTCTAGTACCATACACACATAAAACATTTAATTCTCATATATAAATATACATATCTATATGGCGGCCATTTTGAAACTGGCAGCAATATTGCCAACATATTGGAAAATAATCAATTAGACTTGTGAATTATGTTAAAGATTATATCAAATGTTTCACCATGGATATTATCAAATTTATATCATAGCCATTAATATTCACATATAGTTACTTTTAACCCACCTGGTGGCCAATTTGAATTTGGCAAAATGGAATTGGTCCTGTATCCAGAAATGATAAGCACATCAAACTCTACATGTGAGTCAAATGGGCATGATTGGGAGATGTGTACACACTAATTCACTAACTTGCATGCCAATGAAAATATGTGTATGTATGTATGATATCTCTGAGTTTAAGGTGGGTGTGGTTATTTTGCTTGCACAACTGATCATATATGTAAAGAGAACTGTTCACACTTAATAGTGAGGAATAATGTGCATATTGATTAGGTTATTTGCATACGTTAGATTAATCCGTTATGGCAATTTTCTCGGGTCCACTGAGAACAAGTCAATTGTGTACATGTTCTTCCCCTGGCATGTGCTAAAAGTGCAAATATACAATAGACTTTCGTGCAAAACGATTAATTTGACATGACAGCTTAAGTTATGGACGGTCAGACTGTTAGATGGTGTACATTCACGTTATACTTGGCACAGGGGTAGAGGACATTACTGTTCAAATAAGCATGATTCAAGGGGGAGTATTAATTACCTTATCTGCATAATTATCAATACAAATATGTGTATCTATATGTTATCTCTTAAACTAAGGTGGGTGTGGTTATTTTACACAAATGATCATATGTGAAGAGTACTTGTTTACACTTAATGGTGAGGAGTTGTGTGAATATTAATTAGATTTTTTTGCATAACAATAAATTTTCGTGCAAAATGTTTAACCTGAGATTACAGCTTAGACAGGCGGTTTCGTCTTAAAACAAATCGCGATGAATCACTAGCACAGCGGCAGTTCTTACACACGTCGTCAAATAACGACTCGGGCCTACTATTGCAATCCTTCAGAGGAGCGTATATTGTGTGAATAAGGTAAGGTAGACCTGTATGCGTATGTTTTTTTTCTATCAATCGGGGACATTTATATAATAACACACTTTCCAATCGGGGATTACCTACCATTCGGGGACATCCCCAGTTGGTTTTCTTCAAAATTTGGGCTTCCCATGGGTAAAACAATATGCCACCTGAAATATTACGCATTTTATTCCTGTCCCCATTTAGTAGGTTCTATACAGGCTGTGTTTCAAAGTATGTGTCTTTAGGTATATTATAGTAAGAAATTCTAGCATCTATGTCCCCGGCTATGTTATTCAGGCTGAATACTGTCCAGAGCTGAGCAAATAAAGTCTAACACATTAGAAACACAATCAATTTCCCCGATTGGTATATTTTATGTGGTATAGTGATCCTGTTGGTGGACTTACACATGGGTGTACGATGCAGTTAGAATGTACTAGAGTACATTCCTGTTTTATGTCATTAAACTGTTAAAAAGAACACGATGAGTCGTAAATAATAAATAAATAAAAATGGTTGGGAAATTGTGAGCAATCTCATCCAAGGCCGTAATTCCCGGGGGACAGGGGTAATATTCCCCCCCCTTCCCTACTTTTCAGCATTTTTTTTTATAGATTTAGTACATTTTTTGAAAATTTGGCCTCTTGTTCCAACCTCACCCCACCTTTTGGATAAGAGGCCACTCCCCCTTTCCCCCCTCCCCTACTTTTGAAATAAGAGTTGCGGCCCTAATCTCATCTCATCTAATACGATGTCCCCAATCGGATGATTCAAAACGTATGTCTCCGGTTGGGACTCAAAACTAGTATGGGTGTGTGTGTAGAGGGGGAGAAGAAGGGGGGGTCTCCCTGCTTCACGAGAATAACGGCCCTGGGTTTGATCATCCAAATCGTTTTTGTGAGATTAATATTTCGTCACAGTTGAACTGTTATTGCTCTTCCGTTTCTCCCAGCGGATTCACCTGATGACTGCCTGTGTCATTTACACGCTGCATAAGCGTATAAACCCAGTTTTGTTTTCAACTAGCTACTGCAGACCCACGGGCGTAACAAAAATATGCTCCTCTTCTCTAGTTTCGTCCCTGACCCTATTTGGATGGCATCCTTGGCCTTACCAATTGGATTTGGCCATAAATTCAGGGAGAATTTAATATAATACATTAGGTTTTTGAAAAACTGTTAGGGAACACTATTGGCAGGTTGGGGAATATTTGCATAATTTATTCAAATAATGCCTAAACACTCAAAATGCTTTAAATTGATCAAATTTTAACAGTATATATTACTTAGCTACCTGTCTATCTATCCATGGATCAATTGTTCAAATTATTTCTTAATAAGATCACGGGAGGTTGTAATGTGCATACATGGCAGCTAATTCTTGTAAGTGTATGTGAGCTGACTTGTATATGGTGATGGGGATGTATTGAAGGTTACAAATTTCCTGGCTGCCGTACTACGCCGGGTAAATCTGATGCAACAGTGGACAGGTCGGCAGCGAACTGATTGATTAATCCCTAAAAATGGGCTTTCTGACAAAAATGCACGAAAATTGGAAAGAAAAATAATTAATGGTGGACTAAGACCCATATGTTAGAGTGCCTTTACGGAGAATTTTCAAATATTCATTAAACCTATTTTATCTCCCAAAGTAATATAATTATATTGCTTATGAATCTCAGAAAGCTACTTCGTATGAAATTGGTGTTAGAGCAGTTTCGAAGCGCTCCACGATGACCAAAAAGCTCAGGTTTGCTGAATATTTGTGAATCTCTGGAAAATCGTATCCTCACTTTTCGGTCTAGTGTCCCTTTAACACATTGAATAAGATTATATGGTGTCATGATGTATGTATCAAATGTCAACGAAAAACAAAAGCGCGGGAAATTGAGAATATTTGTTATTCTGGATTTGATTATGGCACTTCGGAGACGTTTTGAGCTTGCTGCTTATCAGGCAGGCAGCCAGGGAAAATCAAAATTTTCGGAAAAGTAATTTTCCTTCATGATTTTGTTATTATAGCATATAATCTAAGAAAGAATGATTTACCATGTTTATTCATGTTTTTTATTTTATTTTGACAAACTATTTCAATAGAATTTTAAGTTATTGACAAATATTCAACTCTAATTGTACAGCCTTTAATTCTCCCGCATGGGCTGTATTTCATGGCAATATCTTCCATTAGCCCCTCATGAGAGAAATGGAGGATCTCTTCTATTTGAAGTTGGTCCACAAGGTTTTGAAGCTCACAATAATGAGTACCTGAATAGTTACCCAGGTTTGCCCACAATTACATCATTTTCAAATTAGACCTAAATTTACAGTCCGGAAGCATGCCTATTAATAGGAACATTTATAACACACGAGAATATTGAAGTCATGCAGCCATTTTGTTCAGATGTTGCTATAAAATGGCATAGTTTCTAATTTATGTACTTGAAGTATTAAAAATCATTGTGTCGAAAAACATTTAAATTTTCAAAATGGCCGTTTCGCGCGTAAAAGCCTAGCTCTATTTGATCTAATATTTCAAAAACGGCGTGGTGAACATATCAAATGGGAGTGGAAAAGTTGTAGCCATGACAGTAATGAAGGTATTTTTAATAAGTTTTAAGTTTGCCCTAGCAAAATATTTTTCCAGGCGTATTTCAAATTTGAAAAATGTAACATTGCATCAGGATTTAACGTTTGAATAGCAAAGGATCATTAGAAATATCACAAAATGGCAACTTCCATGTAGCAAAATGTTCCCATTAATAGGAACATTTATGTTTCCATTAATAGGCATGCTACTAGACTGATCAATGAAGTATTTAATTTTCTGAGCTTATAGCGGAATAAAGACTGATAAATTGGGAAAATAAAAGTGCCAAAATCATCAATAAAAACACAGATTCTCTGAATAATCAGTATACAGCGATTTAACCCTTTTCTATTGTTTCATCCTTTTTTCAGCTGTTCAGAGAAGTCTTGCTGACAATGCTGTCTGTCAAGCTGGGACAATGTCAATGAATGCAGGAATGGGAGTTTAAAGCAAAAGACGCGGAAAATTTTGATTTATTTTTATTCTGAATTTGATCATGGCACTTCAGAGATGTCTTGAATATTGCTGTCTATCAGGCAGGGAAAACAACCTCTTCCCAAAAGGTATTTAATGTTTAATTTATATCATCAGGCCTGTAGCGACTTGGGCACTTCAAAAATATTATTCCGTTATATGATTCAGGTTTATTCAAATCTATAGAAGTTTATAAGTTTATATTCAAGGAATATTTGAGTTTAAAGTTTGATTATTGTTTGTATAGAAAAGACTGAAGTCAGACTATTAATGCAAACACAGCCTCAGATTCCTCAAAATCTTTATGTACGCCTTTTCTATCATATTTTTTCTTGCGATTTTGTGGTTTAAAAATATGTCTGGAAAGTATAGTTAAACAGAATCTAGTAAGGTTCATTATAATGTGCATGCACCTGAAGAAAGTTCGTGGAAAAATACTTCAAATAATCAAAAAAAAAAGAAGAAGATATGTGAAATACATTAACTATTGTTAAGAATGAGATGATTAGGGCGCCAACCTTCCATAGAATGCTTACTATACAATAATCATCTCCATACAGATTTGACAACTTGAATATCTCTTTAAAGGAATAAGATGTTTGAACGCTTTCTTCACCATTTTGTTCCTTCTTGTATATTTTGTTCAACAAACTAAACCATTTTCAGGATGAATTTGCTCGACCACTAAAGTAAAAGCACATTCGTCAGTATGACAAAACGATAAAAAGCTTTTTCAATCGATCCCAGTGGATTTTTTAAGGAAATTTTACTGGGCGACCACCACTAGGGCATGATACGAGGCGCAAATGAACAATTTGAGCACCTTCAAAATGTCATATGTGATTTTTGTAGTATTTAGAGAAATATGGTTCATACATGGTATTGTTATGAACAGCATAAAATGTTCTATACATAATATATGTATGTATATACATATTGATAACAAAGACGTCAACAGTGAAAGTCATCTTCTATGTTAGACAAAAACAAGGCGAAAATCCTGGTCGTCCAGTGCATCAGAAATTTGTTCGCTGGGCGACCAAAATTTCTCACTGGGCGACCAAATGGTTGCCCAGTTAGTATGTTAAAAATCACTGGTCGATCCGTAATAACGTATTGCACATTTGTAAATATATGTCAAAACAGGAATGAAATATTCAGCACTCTATACTTTTATAAACAACCTTTGATTCTCCTGGGCTGCAGGGCTTTTTTCCCCCAATTGTATTTTTAAAATTCTATGGACAGGTACAATCAAGTAGCGAAAAGAAGATCAAATTCTGAGTATATTAGTCTTTGAGTTGTAAAAATAGCATGTGTAGTTTTCAAGTAATGAGTAATCAAAGTTTGATTTTTTTTAATACTCTGAAAACATATAAGGTATGAATTTAAAATGCTCTATTTTCCTTTATATTTCTTCCCATAAATCTTAAAATCATACTGCTTTGAAGCTGGTTGGGGTTGTGGTAAAGATTACTTCGTCTTCATTAGAATTATTAGAATTAATTTTAAATGACAGAAAGGTTAAAAATAGACTTACATAAGAAAATAGTGCTTGTCTTGTTCACAAATCACAATCTGACAATAGTAACTCACAAACTTGTATATTTGTCCATATTTAAAAAAAAAAAACTCTTCAAACTACAGTGTAAAATGGTCAATATTGAAGTGATTTCGAATTTTAGTTTGTTTTTTAGTGGATTTTGAATCTAAATGATGCGTCTAATTGTCCCTTTAAATTATACTAACGGAAAAATTACAATATTAGGAAAGAATTCATGAATATAAAGAGTTAGCAAGCTTGATACAAAATCTCATAATTTCCACGGAAAATCCTAAGTTGTTACATAGAGATTGACTGAGTGTTTTTTATATTAATATTGCTCATTAATATTGTTCATTATTTGTTCATTAATTGTTCATTAATATTGTTTATTAAATGTCAATTAATATTGTTAATTAATTGTTCATTAATATTGTTCATTCATTGTTCATTAATATTGTTCATTAATTGTTCAATAATATTGTTAATCAATTGTTTATCAACATTGTTAATTAATATTGTACATTACTTGTTCATTGATATTATTCATTACCAGTTCATTAATATTGTTCATTAATTGTTCATTGATATTATTCATTACCAGTTCATTAATATTGTTCATTAATTGTTCATTAATATTGTTTATTAATATTGTTCATTAATATTGTTCATTAATACTGTACATTATTGTTCATTATTATTGTTTATTAATATTCTTCATTAATATTGTTCATTGATTGTTCTTTAACATTGTACATTACTTGTTCATTAATATTTTCATTAATATTGTTTATTAATAATAATAATAGCTTGTGCTTATAAAGCGCCTTTAACTCAGAAAGTCTTAAAGCGCTGTACAATACAATAAAATGGAAGAGAAAAACAAAAAACTTAAAATTCATAAGTTACAAAGTACCGAACATTAAAATTGAAATGCATATTTAAAATGGAATGCAAATTTAAAATGGAAATGCAGATTTAAAAAACATTTATGTAGAAATAGGTGTAAAAGAGTAAAAATGATTATGGTATATACAGAATACAAAAATATAGATCTACGGTCATTGTGTAAAAAGAAAAGTCTTAAGTTTGGATTTGAAGACAATTATTGAAGACGCAAGTTTAACATGCAAAGGCAGTTTGTTCCATTCGGTGTGAGCCGCTTCCATGAACAGATGAAAGAACGTCTTCCATAAGAAGTGCGAGAACGACATGTAGGGGGCTTGATAAGGTTTTGCGACGAAGAACGTAAGGACCGCGATGGGGCATATTGTGTAACAAGATCTGATATGTATGATGGTGTCAGTGCGTGAAGCGCTTTGTAGGTGAGTAAATTAATCTTGAAGGAAATCCTCTGACGAATGGTCAACCAATGGAGTCTTCGCAGAATCTCGGAAATACTCTCGTGCTTTTTCGAGCGTGTTACAAGTCGGGCAGCGGTATGTTGGACTCGTTGCAATTTCATGATCTCGATATCAGGCAATCCGTATAAAAGGGAATTACACTGATCCAACCTAGAAGTCACATAAGCATGTACTAGTTTCTCGGTAGTGTCATTATCAAGATAGTGTCTGATTCGACCAATGCATCTGATTGCGTGTGTGGCGTTCTTGCAAATGTTGTTAACGTGTTGTGTCATGCACAGCTGCTTGTCAAAAATGACACCAAGATTGCGAGCTGATTGCACAGGTTCCACTACAGTTCCATTTACTTGAATGCCAGCAATATTGCTTGATTTGACATTGCGCGACGTGATATGAAGAATCTCCGTCTTGCTATCGTTCAGTTTAAGTTTATTGCTAATGGACCAAGCTTTTATGTCAACAAGACTTTTTCCAATTTGGCAATACAAGTGTTTCTATCGGATGGTTTCATAGGGATGTACAACTGCGTGTCGTCAGCGTATGACATACACTGAATTCCGTTTGACTCTATTATATCTTCAATTGAGCACTGTACATTGTGAACATAACGGGACCAGCGACCGATCCTTGTGGAACGCCATAATGTAGTTGAATCGGATCTGATAGTGCTGTGTTTACACTAACGGCTTGTTTGCGATCCTTCAAGTAAGACGTAAACCACTCCAAAGCCCTTCCGGTGATTCCAAAACGCTCCTCGAGGCGAGCAATTAACACCTGATGGTCAATGGTGTCGAATGCTGCGGAGAAGTCGAGTAAGATCAAAACAGCTTCATCACCTTTGTCTATCGTCTGCAAAAGGTCGTTATACACCCGCAAAAGCGCTGTTTCCGTACTACAGCCTTGCCTATACGCCGACTGCCTATTTGCGTGTAATCCAAACTCTCTCAAGTAGTCCTGAAGTTGTAAGACCGCAATCCGTTCAACAAGCTTAGAGTCAAAACGTAAATTGGAAATTGGTCGATAATTCATCATTACTTCGCAATCAAGAGACTGTTTTTTGATTAGAGGCTTTACACGAGCAACTTTGTAGCTGTTGGGGAACCTACCCGAAGATAGAGACTTATTTACAATCCTTGTAAGAACCGGTAAAAGGTCCTCAAGTAAGAAAAGAAACAATGTCATTGGCAGTGGGTCAAGTATGCAAGACTTTTTTGCTGCTTTCTGCACAACCTCCCGAACCTCATTTTCAGTGACGCTCTTGAAATTCGCAAAAGAACTATTGCAAGTCCGGTGGATGATTTCAGAGAAAACAGGTGGAGAGTCAATGTCCAATGAATGTCGTATCTTAAGAATCTTCTCTTCGAAAACGCCCCGAACGCATTTGCAAGATCTATTGACGAATTGCTCGATGGTAGAGTTGTAGATGATTGGACATTTGATAATCTATCGATCACTTTAAACAGCTGCCTCTGGTCACAGTTGGTAATAACTGACTGGTGATTTCTCTGTTTGGCACTGTCAAGGAGCCGCTTGTATTCAATACAACTTTGCTGAAAGATCTGTTTGTCTATTACCAAACCGGACTTTTTACATTTCCTCTCAAGTGAACGCTTGTTCCGTTTAGCGATGCGAAGACTGTCATCATACCAAGGTGTGTGGGGACGATTTGTGATTTCCCTGTTTTTTTTGGGAGCATGATGGTCAAGAATCTTACGCAAGACCGTGTTGTACTGGTCTGTAAGCGCATCAAGGTCTTCAGCAGGCGTTTGAAACAATGGCGAATCTAAAACATCCTTACGTAAAGCAACGAGGTCAATTCTTTTCAAATTCCGTTGACACAAGATGGTTTTGGTCGCTTCTGGTCGAGCAACATCAAGATCACACCGAACTGCTGAATGGTCTGATGGAAGATCATTAATGATTGTGATCTTTGATACAAAAGGATCAATATCACGACAGATGATCAAATCTAGTGTGTGCTGCTTATTATGAGTACTGCCAGTCACATGTTGTTGAAAACCAACTGACTGAAGAATATCAAGCATACGGCGGGCATCACGATCGTTTTCATCATCCACATGAAGATTAAAATCACCAGCGAATAATACTTGACACTGAACAATTGATATTTCTTCCAACAACGTAGTGAACTCATTAAAAAATGTTGCACTATTCACTTTATTTCGCTTGGATGGCGGGGGTCTGTAAATGGTAATCAGCCTAAAAGGTTGCTGTCTGTTTGACGAGACTGTCATATCCATAAGTTCATATGAAGAGCATGGAGCTGTCTTATTCAGTGAGACATGAAATCCTTTTCGGAGAATAATGCAAATACCACCTCCAGTACGATTTTTTCGGGGATTTTGAAAAACATGAAAGTCTGGTAATGTATTGGAAATGTCAGCAAGTGCTCGATTATCACGAGAATCCCCAGTCAACCAACTCTCAGTGATCGCAAGAAGGTCCAGTTTATGTTCAATGATTAAGTCACATATTGACGCTGTTTTTCCAAGGCGTTTCATAGATTTTGCGTTCCATGTGGCGAAACGAACTTTGGGATAAACAGATTTTAGTTTATCAGTAGCACAACGAACTATCGGAACATGAACAAGTTGTCGTTGTCTTGGTAATGTGACGCTACTTTGGAGATTTCGGCAAACTCTATTGTTGATGATTACCTCAATGCGATGGTTCTTTCTACCACCACGGCATCCTCGCTTTATCTTTTTAGCTATGTCAAATTCTTTCAAGTGGGTCCAGAGACCGTGGTCAATACGTGCACCATTGTGTTTAACAAGCTTTTGTCTAATCTCGAGTAGTTCCTTTCTATTGTATATTATACACGGCTCCATTAATGACCAAGAATTCCATAACAAGGTTAAGTACAGTACATGTTTAATACCTGATTCGCGAAACCATATAGCAAGGTTATCAGAGAAACGTCAAAAACAGTAGAGAATACATACATGAAACACTTAGAAAGTCCAAAATCAGTGTTACTGGTGTCAAAAGTACATTAAGTTCATGCAGTACCTTACAAAAAGCATAACTCAATAATAATTCAGGTGAAAAACAGCGAACTTTGTAGAGCTCGATATAACTGCGTGCAGCCAGCTGAGGGCGCAAAAGGCATTAATTGCTCATTAATATTGTTCATTAATATTAAACATTAATAATGTTCATTAATATTGTTCATTAATCATTCATTGATATTGCCCATTAATTGTTGATTAATATGGTTCATTAATATTGTTTATTAATATTGTTCATTAATATTTTTCATTGATCATTAATATTGTTTATTAATATTGTTCATCAATTGTTCATTAATTGTTCATTAATATTATTCATTATCATTGTTCATTAATTGCTCATTAATATTGTTCATTAATATTGTTCATTAATTGTTCATTAATAGTGCTTATTAATAATGTTCCTTAATATCGTTCGTTAATATTGTTCATTAATTGTTCATTAATATTGTTCATTAATGTTGCTAATTATTGTTAATTAATATTGTTCATTGATATTGCTCATCAATTGTTCATTAATATTGTTCATTATTATTGCTAATTAATTGTTAATCAATATTGTTCATTGATATTGTTCATCTATTGTTCACTAACTGTTCATTAATATTGTTAATTGATATCGTTCATGAATATCGTTCATTAAGTGTTCATTAATAATGTTCAGTAATTGTTCTTCAATATTGTTCGTTAATATTGTTTATTAATTGTTCATTAATATTGTTCATTAATTGTTCATTAATATTGTTCATTAATAATGTTCATTAATTGTTCATTGATATTGTTCATTAATTGGTTATTAATATTGTTCACTAATATTGTTCATTAACAATGTTCATTGATATTGTTCATTAATTGTTCATTATTTGTACATTATTAATGTTCATTAATATCGTTAATTGATTGTTCATTAATATTGTTCATTAATATTGTTCATTAATTCTTCATTAATATTGGTCATAAATATTGTTCATTAATTCTTCATTAATACTGTTGAATTATATTGTTGATTAATGTTGTTCACTAAAATTGTTAATTAATTGTTCATTAACATTTTTCATTAATATTGCTCATTAATTGCTCATTAATATTGTTCATTAATATTAAACATTAATAATGTTCATTAATATTGTTCAATAATCATTCATTAATATTGCCCATTAATTGTTGATTAATATGGTTCATTAATATTGTTTATTAATATTGTTCATTAATATTTTCATTGATTGTTCATTAATATTGTTCATTAATATTGTTCATCAATTGTTCATTAAATGTTCATTAATATTATTCATTATCATTGTTCATTAATTGCTCATTAATATTGTTCATTAATAATGTTAATTAATTGTTCATTAATAGTGCTTATTAATAATGTTCCTTAATATTGTTCGTTAATATTGTTCATTAATTAATAATTAATATTGTTCAATAAAATTGCTAATTTTTGTTAATTAATATTGTTCATTGATATTGCTCATCAATTGTTCATTAATATTGTTCATTATTATTGCTAATTAATTGTTAATCAATATTGTTCATTGATATTGTTCGTCTATTGTTCATTAACTGTTCATTAATATTGTTAATTGATATTGTTCATTAATTATTCATTAATTGTTCACTATTATTGTTCAATAATATTGTTCATTAATTGCCCATTAATATTGTTCATTAATATTGTACATTAATTGTTCATTAATATTATTTACTATAATTGTTTATTAATATTGTTTATTAATATTGTACATTAATTGTTCATTAAAATATTATTCACTATAATTGTTCATTAATATTGTTCATTAATATTGCTCATTAATTGTTCATTAATATTGTTCATTAAAATTGTTCATTAATATTGTTCATTAAAATTGTTCATTAGTATTACTCATTAATATTGTTCAATAATATTGTTCATTAATTGCCCATTAATTTTGTTCATTAATATTGTACATCATTTGTTCATTATTATTGTTCATTACTAACTAGTTCATTAATAGTGTTCATTATTTGTTCATTAATAGTTTTATTAATTTTGTTTATTAATATTGTTCATTGGTGTTGTTCATTGATATTGTTCATTAATATTGTGTATTAATTATTCATTAATTGTTCACTAATATTGTTCAATAATATTGTTCATTAATTGTTTATTAATATCGTTCATTAATATTGTTCATTAATATTGTTCATTAAATGTTCATTAATATTGTTCATTAATATTGTTCATTAATATTGTTTATACATTTTGTACATTACTTGTTCATTGATATTGTTCATTAATTGTTTATTAATGTTGTTCGTTAATATTGTTCATTAATATAGTTCATTTAAAAAAATTGTTGTAATTAATATTGTTCATTAATTGTTCACAAATATTTTCATTAATATTGTTAATTAATATTGCTCATTAATATTGGTCATTAATTGTTCATTAATTGTTCATTAATATTGTTGATTGAAAGTGTTTGTTTATTAGTTGTTTATGAATATTGTTCATTATTCATTAATTGTTCATTGATATTTTTCACTAAAATTGTTTTATTAATATTGCTCATTAATACTGTTCATTAATTATTCATTAATTGTTCATTAATATTGTTCATTAATTGTTCAATAATGTTGCTCATTAATTGTTCATTATTAGTTCATTAATATTGTTATTAGGAGATCAAAATGGCGGCTGAGTAAAATAATCGCAGCAACTTGGGCTGTTACTTCAATCATATTTTTTCACTTGCCTCACTGGTAATCTATCGTTAAATCTATCTTATATTTTGAGAAACTTTGTTTCTTGGCTATCTATTAATTGGAAAGTCATGGAGAAATTAAGAGGAGCAAAAAATCGTTCAAAAAAGAACAAATCTGACATCGCCTCTTACTGTGTAGAGAAAGACATATGTACCAGTGAAAGCGACAAAAGCAAAGATAAATATTTACTGGAGAGCTCGTGCAAGACCGCTATTGATAAAGCAATTTTGTCAATTATCAAGGAACTGAAAATTGTGAAAAACACTTTTCAGGAATCGTTGCTATACGAATCGAACATTTCGAAAAAGAGAACAGGGTCTCCAGGCAAAATGTCCAGAGATGGAAAAGCGGCATAATGCTCTGGAAGTGGGGGCTAACGCCCAGGTGGCCTCCACCAATAAACAAGAGAGATTTTCCCGTAGGAATGATTTCCGGGTCGTTGGTTACCCAGAGGAGCGAGGCGAAGACTGTTTGGCCCTGGCTAAATTACTGCTAACGGAATTGGAGTTGCCTGATGCTCGAATTGAAAGGGCACATAGAGATGGCCGGAGCAGGGAGGGACAGAGCAGACATCTACTCATAAAGCTCTCCTTTTACCAGGACAAAGTCAATATCGTGAAGGGGCCAGAAGACTTCTGCAAAATAAACCGTACTTTGTGGTGGATGACTTTACCATCCCAGATCTTAAGGAGAAATGCAAATGGAGCAAAGAGGTCAAGGAACTGTACAAGAGAGGTACCAAGCTTCGTTTTGTAGCAGGTAACTGGCGAGATGGGTCAAGCGTCCCCTCAGTACAAATTTAACACACAGAACCCAGAGACAATACCAGGTCAGCAATAGTATCGGCACAATTAACGTTGACTCTTTTTTTGTAACATGCTCATGTTGCGCCATTATGTTCCCCTGGGTATATTTACCCCTTGCCGTAGGACATGAACGTTAAGATCCTATGGCTTATATTTTCACCTTTTTTATTTTTCACTTTTTTTCTTTTGATTTTTTTTTTCTCCATATATCCGTTTATGCTATCTTAATATGATGTTCACTCAATTTGTTTACCATGTTTCATATATCACTCTCTTAGATATAATTTATCATCATCACCCCCACTCGTTGCTCAGGTTGGGTGCTCTTATTGCTGCACAGTTGGAGTTACTTGTTTTCCTCTCTAAGATATCATTTCTAAATCGCAATGCAGTCAAATTTGCATCCTTTAACACTCGTGGCTTGAGGAGCCGTATTAAGAGGAGGAAATATTGTACATTTTTTCCACAGACATTCCTTTGATATAACTTTCCTCCAAGAAACACATTCTTTAACCTCTGACGAGAGTTATTGGAGTAACGTGTGGGGGGAGGGGGAGTCATTTGTACCCACGGCTCTAATGATAGTCGTGGGGCTGCGATTCTTATTAAACCGTCCCTCAATATTGATATTTCACATATTATGCTACATAATTATGGTAGATATATTGTCCTAAATTGCCACATTCACAACGATCCCTATCTTTTAATTAACATTTACGCGCCTAATATTGATAACCCAGGTTTTTTTTTAAATATTGATAATATTATAAGTAAGTTTAACAATGCTAATATTATTTGGGGAGGAGATTTTGATTTCGTTTTTGATACGATTATGGATAAAAAAAGGGGGTAACCGGGTAACCAATTTTAATGCTCGTAATTGTGTAATTGGCCTCATTAGCAAACTCGACCTTATTGATATTTGGCGGGAAAGGAACCCAAATTCTCCTGATTTTACTTGGCACTCATCTATTGATCATTCAATTCATTGCAGACTTGACTTTTGTCTAATCTTCAGACACTTATGTAATCTTGTTGAGCATACCTATTCCCAGGCACTTTTTAATTCAGACCATGATATTATTATTCTTAACTTAAACAGCAATGTTCATAGAGGTCCTGGTATGTGGAAGTTCAATTCTTCTCTTCTTAATGATAGCACTTATGTGAGTAATACAAAAGAGCTGATTTACGATTTCATTAATACCCATTCTTATCTTTTAAATCCATCTATTTTGTGGGAATTCATTAAAATGGAAGTCAGGTCAAGTAGCATTGCTTATTCAAGGCGTAAGTCACGGGAGCGACTTGCCGCCGAGCGTAACCTTTTGAGACGTGTGTCCTATTTTAAGCAATTATGTAATCATGATCCATCTAATTATAATATGTCTATGTTAAATACTTGCAAGAATGAACTTGAAGAGATTTACAACTATAATCTTCAAGATATCTTTATCATGCAGGTCAAGGGCGAGATGGATTAAGGGAGGTGAAAAGAATACACGGTACTTCTTAAATCTCGAGCGTAGGAATAAGACCAATAGTTCAATACCTAAACTTATTGATAGTAATGATGCTATTATTTCCGATAATGCTGTAATGATGATGTTTTAAATGAAATTGAGAACTTTTACCGATCTCTTTATTCTGATCGCCAAGTGAATGACCCCAGTGACTTTTTTAACTCTTTCAATGATAATACTTGTTTAACCAATGCTGATTCTATGTGTTTAGATTTTCCTTTGACTTATGATGAGTGTAAAGATGCAATTTTTGCTATGAATCTTAACAAGTCGCCCGGCTCAGATGGATTAACATCCGAATTCTATAAGTTTTTCTGGGACGATATTGTCGATGTTGTTGTTAATTCTCTTAATTTTGCTTATTATACAGGTACTCTTTCTCCTCTCCGAAATCAGGCCATTATTTCACTTATAGCTAAGCCAGACAAGAATCATTTATGTTAAAAGAACTGGAGGCCTATTGCACTCTTGAATATAGATTATAAGATCGCAGCCAAAGTTCTTGCCACACGTCTTAAAAATGTTCTTTATATCATAATCAGTGTTGAGCAGACAGGTTTCTTAAAAAATAGGTACATTGGTGAAAATGTTCGATTAGTCCTCGATACCAATGATTTCTGTAAACTTGATAATATACCAGGTTCTCTTCTACTCCTTGATTTTCACAAAGCTTTCGATTCTTTAAGTCATTCGTTTATAGATAAAGTTCTGAGATATTTCAATTTTGGTGACAGTTTTAGACGATGGTTTTATACTTTATATCGCAATGCCACATTTTGTGTGATTAACAATGGTTTCTGTACCAACTTTTTCCCAGTTTCACGTGGCATTAGGCAAGGCTGTCCTCTCAGCCCCTATCTTTACATCATTTGTTCTGAAATATTAGGTCGGCGTATCAAATGTGACCCTAACATAAAGGGCATTAACATAGATAACATTTTCTTCAAAATATCCCAATATGTGAATGATACTGTACTTTTTACTGATAGTTCTACAACTTCACTTAATTCTATAGTTACTGTGTTAAACGACTATAAGAAAGTGTCAGGTCTTATCACGAATTTTGACAAAACATTCATTTTTCCCATTGGCCTGTATGCCGACACACACCCTTCGTATTTTAATGATTTCTCTTTCAACATTTCGAATGGTCCAATTCAATATTTAGGCATTGCTTTTACGAATCATCCCTAGGATTTTTTTCGATTAAACTATTTACCTTAGTTATCCCGTCTCAAAAAGTTATTAAACCTATGGTCAACAAGAGACCTTACGCCAATAGGGAAAATCACAATTATCAAATCATTCGCTATCTCCCAATTACTTTACCTTTTTACTGTTCTGCCTGACCCACCACGTAATTTTATACTCAAGCTTAATAACACACTTTTTAAGTTTATTTGGAAAGGCAGTCGTCACAAACTGAAACACTCGGCCTTAATCAATGATCTTAAATATGGTGGCTTACGGATGATCCACATTAATTCATTTATTAAAAGTTTAAAGTGCTCTTGGATCCAGAGATGCTGTTCTGGTACAACAAGTAATTGGAAGGTGTGTTTTGATATTTTCTTACGTAAAAAATGGTACTAATTTCTTTTTTAAGTGTTATGTTCACCCTAATGATGTGTCTAATATTTCAAATATCTTTATTAAGCAAGTCTGTATTGCTTGGTCTTCTTATGATTATTATACCCCGAATAGAAGGTTTGAAAACGAAACCATTTTGAATAACTCTTTTGTTAAAATTGATAAGAAACTTGTATTTGACCAACGCCTCTTTCAGAGTGGCGCCTATCATGTTCACGATTTTTATGATGTCAATGGTTCCTTAAAGGAATATCATACTTTCATTAATGATTTTAATTTACACTCATTACCATTCACTCTTTATTTTGGTATTATTTCGTCACTTCCGGTATCCTGGAAATGTCACATGCGTGAGCAAGCTAGTATTGTAATAACTACTCTTATACGAATGAACTCCAATTATCTCTTTTCAATGCCAAAGTCACTCTTAAACAGAGTCGTTTATTCATCTATTGTGAATGTACATACTTAGACTCTCACTTGCTGACTTGTGTTAACAAATGGAGCGAAGAGTTCTCTTATATTTTGGATTGGGATAGAATATTTTTGTTACCACATAGGCGATCTCCAACCCAGACTTCGTTATTTTCAGTTTAGTTTCATTCATCGTGTTCTTACTTGCAATATTTTTTACACAAAATTGGTATGCTAGATTCCCCATTTTGTACTTTTTGTAATTCTTGCAATGAAAGTATCTCTCATTTATTTTGGGATTGCCCCAATATTGCCAACTTTTGGAGGGATGCTATGCATCTCTCCATCAACTCCCTTGTAAATTTAGACAAGGGTCTTGTTTTCTTCGGTTACCTCGACCATTTCAGATCCCCTATTATTTTTTTCTTTACCAATGCTAAGTATTATATCCATACATGTAGAGCTAGGAAGTCCCAACCTCAAGTCAATCACTTGCATAACATTTTATCTTTCAACCTTAAAGTATACAAACATCTAAATAAGACTAAGGCAGGTGTAGATAGTTTTTAAGTTCTTTAATTAAGCATTCATCCCGTTGTATTCCATTCAAGTATAGTATAGTAGCAAGTATAGTAGCTAGTATTGTGTCGTATAATCTCTCGTGGACGAGTACTACCATTACAGAGATCTCTAAACTGCTTAAGCAGAACTATTGTTGACGCTCGGAATGTGCATAGAATGTACATAGCATAGAAAGCATTGTTATAACAATGACTGTTTTGCGAACAATGTAGCAAGATGGATGAGACAATTGTAGATGATAATGTAGATATGTGTAGAATGTAAATAGCAAAAAACTTTGTAAAAACAATGATTGTAAATATTAGCAACAGAAAGTGTTTGTGAACAATGTATAAATATGCAGAAAGAGGGATGGGACAATTGTAGATGACGATGTAGATATGTATAAAATGTAAATAGCAGAAAAGACTTTGTAAAGACAATGATTGTAATTATTAGCAACAGAAAGTGTTTGTGAACAATGTATACGTTTAAAGAAAACAATTAAATAAACGAAAAAAATGTTCATGAATATTGAGTATTGTTCATTACTATTGTTCATCAATTGTTCATTAATATTTCTCGTTGATATTGTTCATTAACATTGTTTATTAATTTGTCATTATATTGTTCATTAATTTTGTTCATTAATATTGTTCATTAATATTGTTCATTAATATTATTCATTAAAATTGTTCATTAATATTGTTCAGTAATTGTTCATTAATATTGTTCGTTAATATTGTTCATTACTATTGTTCATTAATTTGTCATTAACATTGTTCATTAATTGTTCATTAATATTGTTCATTAATATTGTTCATTGATATTGTTTATTAATATTGTTCATTGATATTGTTCATTCATTGTTTATTATTATTGTTCATTAATATCGTACATTACTTGTTTATTTATATTGTTCATTAATGTTGTCTATTAGTTGTTCATTATTATTGCTCATTAATATTGTTTATTAATATTGTTCACTAAAATTGTTCATTAATTGTTCAATAATATTGTTCATTGATATTGTTTATTAATATTGTTCATTGATATTGTTCATTCATTGTTTATTAATATTGTTCATTAATATTGTACATTACTTGTTTATTTATATTGTTCATTAATGTTGTCTATTAGTTGTTCATTATTATTGCTCATTATTATTGTTTATCAATATTGTTCATTAATATCGTTCATTGATATTGTTCACTCATTGTTCATTGATATTGGTCATTAATATTGTACATTACTTGTGTATTAATATTGTTCATTAATAATGTTCATTAGTTGTTTTTTAATATTGTTTATTAATTGCTCATTAATATTGTTTATTAATAATGTTCATTAGTATTGTTTATCAATTGTTCATTAAATGTTCATTAATACTGTTCATTAATATTGTTCATTAATTGTTCAGTAATATTGCTCATTAATTGTTTATTAAAAGTGCATTAATATTGTTCATTAATATTGTTCATTGAAATTGTTCATTCATTGTTTATTAATTTTGTTTATTAATTGTTCATTAATATTGTTCATTAATATTGTTCATTAAAATTGTTCATTAACATTGTTCATTAATTGTCCATTAATATTGTTCGTTAATATTGTTCATTACTATTGTTCATTATTTTGTCATTAACATTGTTCATTAATTGTTCATTAATTGTTAATTAATAGTTCATTAATTGTTCATAAATATTATTCATTGATATTGTTTGTTTATTAATTATTCATTAATATTGTTAATTAATTGTTCATTAATATTGTTCACTTAAATTGTTCATTAAGTTTTCATTAATATTGCTCATTAATTGTTCATTAATAATTCATTAATTTGTTCATTAATAGTTCATTAATATTGTTTATTATTATTGTTCATTAATGGTTAATCAATATTGCTTATTAATTGTTCATCAATATTAATATTGCTCATTAATTGTTCATGAATATTGTTCATGAATATTGTTCATTAATTTGTCATTAATATTGTTCATTAATTGTTCATTAATATTGTTTATTAATATTGTTCATTAATAATGTTTATTAAAATTGTTCATCAATATTGTTCATTAATTGTTTATTGATATTGTTCGTTAATATTGTTCATTAAAATTGTTCATTAATTTGTCATTAATACTGCTCATTAATTGTTCATTAATATTGTTCATTAATATTGTTCATTATTAATTGTTCATTAATTGTTCATGAATTGTTCATTAATTTTGTTCATTGATATTGTTTGTTTATTAGTTGTTCATTAATATTATATATTAGTTGTTCATTAATATTGTTCTTGAATTGTTCATTAATATTGTTCATTCAAATTGTTCATTAATATTGTTCATTAATTGTTCATTATTATTCTTCAATAATATTGTTTAATAATATTGTTCATTAATACTGTTCATTAATTTGTCATTAATATTGTTCATTATTTGTTCATAAATATTCTTCATAAATTGTTCTTTAATTGTTCATTAATATTGTTCACTGAAATTGTTCATTAAATGTTCCTTTATAATGCTCATTAAATGTTCATTAATATTGCTCATTAACATTGTTCACAAATATTGTTCATTAATTGATCATTGATATTGTCCATTAATTGTTCATTAATTTTGTTTATTAATTGTTTATTAAAAGTGCATTAATATTGTTCATTAATATTGTTCATTGAAATTGTTCATTCATTGTTTATTAATTTTGTTTATTAATTGTTCATTAATATTGTTCATTAATATTGTTCATTAAAATTGTTCATTAACATTGTTCATTAATTGTCCATTAATATTGTTCGTTAATATTGTTCATTACTATTGTTCATTATTTTGTCATTAACATTGTTCATTAATTGTTCATTAATTGTTAATTAATAGTTCATTAATTGTTCATAAATATTATTCATTGATATTGTTTGTTTATTAATTATTCATTAATATTGTTAATTAATTGTTCATTAATATTGTTCACTTAAATTGTTCATTAAGTTTTCATTAATATTGCTCATTAATTGTTCATTAATAATTCATTAATTTGTTCATTAATAGTTCATTAATATTGTTTATTATTATTGTTCATTAATGGTTAATCAATATTGCTTATTAATTGTTCATCAATATTAATATTGCTCATTAATTGTTCATGAATATTGTTCATGAATATTGTTCATTAATTTGTCATTAATATTGTTCATTAATTGTTCATTAATATTGTTTATTAATATTGTTCATTAATAATGTTTATTAAAATTGTTCATCAATATTGTTCATTAATTGTTTATTGATATTGTTCGTTAATATTGTTCATTAAAATTGTTCATTAATTTGTCATTAATACTGCTCATTAATTGTTCATTAATATTGTTCATTAATATTGTTCATTATTAATTGTTCATTAATTGTTCATGAATTGTTCATTAATTTTGTTCATTGATATTGTTTGTTTATTAGTTGTTCATTAATATTATATATTAGTTGTTCATTAATATTGTTCTTGAATTGTTCATTAATATTGTTCATTCAAATTGTTCATTAATATTGTTCATTAATTGTTCATTATTATTCTTCAATAATATTGTTTAATAATATTGTTCATTAATACTGTTCATTAATTTGTCATTAATATTGTTCATTATTTGTTCATAAATATTCTTCATAAATTGTTCCTTAATTGTTCATTAATATTGTTCACTGAAATTGTTCATTAAATGTTCCTTTATAATGCTCATTAAATGTTCATTAATATTGCTCATTAACATTGTTCACAAATATTGTTCATTAATTGATCATTGATATTGTCCATTAATTGTTCATTAATTTTGTTTATTAATTGTTCATTAATTTTGTGCATTAATTGTTCATTAATATTGTTCATAAATATTGTTCATTGATATTGTTCATTAATTGTTCATTGATATTGTTCATTAATTTTGTTTATTAATATTGTTCATTAATTGATCATTAATAATGCTCTTAATTGTTCAATAATATTGTTCATTAATATTGTTCATTCATTGTTCATTAATATTGTTCATTATTATTGTACATTACATGTTTATTGATATTGTTTATTGATATTGTCCATTTATATTGTCCATTAGTATTGTTCATTAATTGTTCATTAATATTGTCCAATAAAATTGTTCATTAATTGTTCAATAACATCTTTAAATAATTGTTCATTAATATTGTTTATTAATTGTTCATTAACATTGATCATTAATTGTTTATTAATATTGTTCATTAATTGTTCATTAATATTGTTCATTGTAATGTTTATTAGTATTGTTCATTGATATTGTTCACTCATTGTTCATTAATATTGTTCATTAATAGTGTACATTACTTGTTTACATTACTTGTTTATCAATATTGTTTACTAATATTGCTCATTAGTTGTTCATTAATATTGTTCATTAATTGTTTACTAATATTGTTCATTAATATTGTTCATTAACTGTTCATTAGCATTGTTCATTAATTGTTCATTAATATTGTGTATTAATTCTTCATTAATATTCTTCATTAATATTGTTAATTGATAATGTTCATTAATTGTTCATAAATATTGTTCATTGATATTGTTCATTAATAATGTTCATTAATATTGTTCATTAATATTCTTCATTGATATTGTTCATTAATTGTTCATTAATTTTATTCATTAATATTGTTCCTTAATATCGTTTAATAATTGTTCATTAATTGTTCATTAATATTGTTGATTAATTGCTCATTGAATGGAAGGAAGTTAAAAATTTGAAGACGCAGGGAATTTGATTTGTTCTGGATTAGGTCATGGCACTTCAGGAACGTTTTGTTGTCTGTCAGGAGGGGGTGGGGGGCAATGTCAATAAATGAAGAAAAGGAAGTTTAAAAAGCATAGGCCGGGTATGGTTTTGTTTTTTTTGGTCTAGATTTGATTATGCATGTACTTCGTAGAAATCTGTCGTGCGACCTGACGGAAGAAATCAACCTCTTTCGGAAAGTTAATGCCTTTTTAATACATATCATAGCATAGGCGGGATTTGGGATGAGCTAGGTCCGCCCCCTCCTCCCACTCCCCTCATTTTTTCCTTCTCGAATGTAAGTCTTTTGCATGGTATTTTTTTGTATACTAGGGTGTTTTTGAGGTTTCCCCTCACTTTTAACTCACCCCACACACATACTATCAGTAAGCAAATCCCGTATATGTAGCGGCATGAGGAAGCGCTAGACCGAAAAGTGAGGGCACTGATTTTTTTTGAATTTCACAATGTATTATCAACAACTGATCGTTAATCTCTCTGCCTCCTAACCCACAGACGACGTGAGGGCAAAGATCACGTGAATATTCATATTAACCAGAAAATTGCTATACCGTGCGTGTTAGATAAACATTTTTTTTTTTTTTTAGGTGGGGTGACCCTAAAAATACTCTATTCGGTATAGTATTCAAATGACGATAAGTTTATTCATGTTTAGGCCCTATACATATAAAAAAAAGTTTGACATGAATCTTGTGAGTGTTAATTTACAATTATTTATAAAATACGCAATGCTCTATAGGCATATCAGGGGTGTTGTAAACTTTCTAAAAGTGTGTGTGTGCGGAAGAAGGTGGGGTCACGACCTCTTAGGGCGAACTTAGGGCCAAGGCATATGCATATGCCCGCCCCTGTATGTAGATAATAAAGTAAAGCAAAAGGGGCACTTCATTTTTAGGAAGGGGAAATTTTCCAATGGGAACCCATTTCCCCGTACACGGGACTCACAAAAGTTGATAGTTTTATACTATCAGACTATGGGGTCAGTAATTAAAAGGCATTTCATTTTAAAAGGGGCACTTTTGTAATATTTTTAATAGAATAAGGAGACAATTCTACCAGTTTGGCGCAAAATTGCATTTGCATACCGGTAATTCTCGACCAAATTAGCCCAGCACATTAAACTAAAACAAATATAATCAGCTGGCGGATCCAGCGACTTTGATGGGTAAAAAATTGTTATGAGGGAATACATGAAAATTTCACTAAAGTGAGCAGAAAATTATTTGTTACTTTCTTTTATTTAACAAATAAAGCATTTAAGAAAATAAAGAGAAACCAAGTTATCAAATTCGATATAAAAAAAGCCACAAAAAATGATAAAAAGAAAACCAAATAATCAAAATCGATATCAAAAAGCCACAAAGAACAAAAAAATTTTACCAAGAAAACAATTGGCATTTTTAAAACGCTTTCTTCTTAATACTCCTAATTAGCATTGAAATGACAAACGTCCAAAATACTTTTTGGGAACGTTTTTAAGGCGAAGACGTAAAAGACCAACTTAGAGCCTAGCCAAAACATTTCCTGAACGTTTTGTGCTTGCTGGGTTGTGTATCGTCAGTGCTACTAAATAGTGAACCCCGATATCACTAAGGTTAGTGTAACTATTGAAGGTGTTCCTAACCAGCTATATGCCCAAGACGTTCTCCCACACCAGCACTGGGACGAAGCTAAGAAGGTATTCGGCTCAGGTAGATTGTCCATAAGCGAGGGCCTTAATTCCGAGGTAGGCTTAGTTGTTAAGGAGATCGGTCTATATACCATCGATTTATCAGCATATCTCCGTGATGATGCCCTACATAGCAACAGCCGCAAGCTGGGTAGCGGCAGTGTAGGCATGACTCTGGAGATCAACCGCACTCCTGCAGTTGAAGGTACAGTGATTATGTACTACTTCGTCCTCTCGGATAAACAACTGGCTACCAAGAACGGCCGCCTACCCAGAGCATGTGGAGTTAGATGTACAAAATATATAAAAAATGGACTTACCAAGAGATACCCACACTGCAATTATATGCGGTAAAACAGGCTCTGGAAAGACGCAGTATGTGTTGAACCTCTTAGAAACCGGCTATTCAGGTGTATTTGCAAGAATTTTTATATTATGCCCCACCTGATCTTACAATCAAACATACTTACAACGCGAGTCCCTTTCTGACGACTGCAATGTTTTCTTTCTAGATCCCTCTGGTGATAAATTGCAAAAATATCTTGAAGTCATAAGCAAGCTCTACCAAGGTATACCTACTCTTTGATTGTTCTGCAGAAAGTGACCTTGTGAAAAAGAGGAGAGCATTATCACATTGAGCTTTTTAGGTGGACATCTGTCGACCAAGACAGGGAAAACACACACCACCTGTAAAGTCTGAAGCATTACCCTCAACCACGATACCAGCCAGATCGTCAACTTTGACGCCATCCGAAACATGATCAACCACATTTAGCGCCCCACCGGCCGTGCGATGCACAACGACGAAGAAATGACCATTCCCGTTCACTATCAGCAACTTATCCAGAGAGACGGCTCTGGCACAGTGATCACAAAGCCGTACACCAAAAACTACAGGCAACAAACGGGTCATCCAACCTGACCTGATAACGCTATGGGTTTTAAATTCTTCTCCTTTTAATTTTCAGTAGTCCCCATACAAGGGCAAAAGGAGGATCTTACCACTGCCATGGTTGCTCCCTACTTTACACTGCGTTGGTTGGGGGAAGGTACAGCTACCCCTCGAAAAAAAGAAGTTATTAACATATATTAAATTTTTTTTTTTTTTTAAGACCTCATTATAATAAAATATGTAAATACATTAACACAAAAATGCTTATAATTTATGAAGCATACAATTAGAGGGTGCTCCAACCGAACCTGACATTCTTACCCTTCGGGTATTGAATCCAGTCCCCGCTGTTTTTAATTGGGCGACAATGAGTGGTGCGGTGACCATGACACCCCCACCTTTGAGTGGATAATACCAGGGTAACGTACCCTGGGGGGACCCATAGCCACAGACACATTTACCATTTTTGTTGCTATTTCTTCTTGTTTTATTCCGAGGGGTGAGCAAAGCCCAACTCAGACATAACTTATTGTAAAGAAAACATAAGACCCATTGTACTCTCAGAGAACCTCAACCACACAAATTAATCAGAACCTTTCCCAAATGACCGCAAACAACTCCTCCGACGAAAACCTCCCCCCTGGGAGAGGTGGGGGACATCCCTGGGAGAGGTGGGGGCATCCCTGGGTGTTAGGGTACACCCCTGGGTGTTACGGGACACCCCCTTGTGGTTGGGGGATACCCCTTGTAGTTGGGGACGCCCTGGGGCCTGCATACATGCCCCGTACTACTAAGTAACTTATTTAGATCAGTTTGCAACAGTGAAGAATCCCTAGCATCATTAACAATCCTGTACAGCTTAGTGTCATCAGCAAATTTACAAATCCTGGAGCCAAGGAAAAAATCAATATCAATATTGAAGAAAAAGAAAAGAAGCGGACCTAATACAGAACCCTGAGGAACACCACTTGTAACCTTCCTCCATGGAGATACTTTACCATTAACAACAGCTCTTTGTGACCTGTCAACTAGCCAAGAATATATCCAACTGGCACATTTTTCCTCTACAACAAGCGCTCTTGTTTTCATCATGAGCCTGCCCAATGGAACCTTATCAAATTCTTTTTGGAAATCTAAATAGATAACATCCACATAATCCATCAGTTTGGTAACATCATCAAGAAACTCCAAAAATTTAGAAACACAAGACCTTTTAGGTAAGAACCCATGCTGGGACAAATTCAACAAACCATTGACCACTAAATGATCTAGTACAACATTCTGAACAATGGACTCAATGACCTTGCACACAACACTAGTAAGACTCAGTGGCCTATAGTTACAAGGCAAACTGTGGTCACCCTTTTTTAAAATAGAAGTGACATTAGCAATTCTCCAATCACTAGGAACAACACCATCACCAAAGCACTTTGAAAAGATAATACTAAGGGGAGCAGAAAGAAGATCAGAACACTCACGTAAGACAGCATGATATATAACATTTGGACCGTGTGCTTTATTTGAATTCAAACCCTTCAACTTCTTAGACACATCAACTGAAAAATCAATATTCTTAATGGATACTGAGAGTGCACAGTAAGATAATCCACAACATCATCAGCAGGAAACTCCTTAGTAAAACAGACACAAAGTAGTCATTTGAAACCTCAGCCATATCCGTACCATTTTTGATAGTAACATAATCATTACCCTGAAGGGGACCAGCATCCTCCTTGTTTTTTTTGCTTTGAGCGAACATTAGAATGAAAGGACCTAGGATTAATCTTAACTTCTTTGGACAAAGGTTTTTCAAAAAGCATTTTAGTATCTCTTATCAAACCCTTTGTGGACTTTTCATGATCCTTATACCTAGCAAGCTCTGCAGGACACCCACTGTGTTTATAACAACGCCACAACTTCTTCTTTTTTTCCAAAAGCCTGCAAAACCTCTCGAGATATATACACTGGCCGATTACGCCTACAGACTTTCTTTAATGGGACAAACCTATTTACACTCTCAAAAACTATAGCTCGGAAAACATCCCATGCTTTAAAAGGATCTAAGCCACGGAGCAAAGAAGTCCAATTGAATGACAAATTATCCTTAAGTGCAGCAAAGTCAGCATTCTTAAAATTTAAAACCAGTTTATTAGCTGGAGAAGCCTCTGTGAAACAATACAGATCAAAACTAATGAGGTCATGATCACTACACCCTACCTTACCGCTACTTAGCACATTTCAAACCATACTTTCTTCACTACTGAAAATTGTATCAAGACAATTACTACCACGCGTGGGAAACAACACATACTGAGTCAAAAAGCAGTCAGATACAGCTTCCATGAAATCTTTACCATGTGGACCACTAGTACAAAGATTCTTATCTATGTCTGGAAAATAAAAGTCCCCAAAAACAATAACCCTCCTAAAAGCAACATTTCTGAAGCAGTCAAGCAATTTCTGATTGTTCTCAGGACTAGAATTTGGTGATCTATACACATCACCAGCAACCACTGAACTACCAACAGACCAACATTGCCATCAACAATAAGCTAACACCATAGGCAATTTGAAAAAAGTTAAAGGAAAACTAAGCAGTCATATCTATACAATTAAAACTGTCTTTCACAAACAATAAATCGCCACCTCCTCTACCATTGAGAGTATCTAATCTGTCTTGCCTAAAAAGTGAGTAACCTGTAATATGTACCTCTGAATCACTAATTTCACTATGAATCCAACTCTCAGTAATACCAATAATATGACGGCTACTAATTGAAACTTCAGCCAGAACTTCATCACGCTTATTCAAAATGCTACAAAATTTTGAAAACATAACCTTAAATCTACCATTATAACAATCCCTATCCCCAGAAACGTGCCTTACAGGTGGGTTTAAACTCTCACCCCCGTGACTAGTTAAAAGGACTCAGATCCTTAATTGCCCTATTGACACCCTAGCAAGAACACGAGCACCTTTCCTAGCTAAATGCAAACCATCTTTCATAAATCAATCAACACGAGATTCAAACTTATGCCAGAAATTTACAAAACCGAACTCAAACAGATGACAAATACTCTCTAGCCAGCTATTGATCAACAACATCTTATCTATCATGAAGAAACTACCCCTACGCAGCAACAGACCAACAACTACAACCCAATTCATCTTGAATAACAAATCCATGAAAATACGCCTAACAAAATCAAAATTTCTCCTTGAAATATCATTTGTACCAATTGAAACTACGACGATATCTTTTACCTTGAATAAAGTCTCAACACGAGAACTAACATCATCAACCCTAGCTCCTGGAAGACACACCCTAATCCTTCTACTACAATCTACTCCACAAAAATCTGTGTCAACATACCTAACAAGTAAATCCTCTATCCATAATACCTTATCCCTAACATAATCCACAGGCAACGTACCAGATGAATCAACAATCTCACGACCAATGGTACCTGTACAACCATCAACTACAGACAACCGTACATCAGGCCTGTCAACAGAATCTGATCCAAGACTATCTACCTTAACAGAACCCCTATCAAATTCCTCGCCCAAAGAACTATCAAAATCACATGTCTAAATACCCACATCTAAGCCACAAAACTCAGTCTGCACACTAGCATCAACCTTTTTAACGATACAACTACAACCAGAATGTCTCAAATCCAAAGCCTTCAACCTTGTACACTTTGAACAGACAAATACATAACTATCAACCGAATCTTCCTCAAAACTACATGTCACACCGGACTCCTGAAAATCAATCCACATATTACAGCTATCACAGCAAATCGAAGTCTCCAAGATCATACAATATGATTAACAGAAGCAGAAAACCAAAAGCAGCAACCTAAAAGAGGAACAATAGGCCTAACAACACCTAAAGAAACACCTTAGCTGCAACACAAAATATACTAGCCTACACTGAACACATAAGCCTATATACTTAAATTGAAACAAATAACAAAGCCTAGCACAACAATATCAAATCCTAGCTTACAACAACTGTAAGGCCTATCCCAACTTAAAACAACAGCAACAAAGTGTGTAATAGGATAGAGTTAGTATACCACACCAACCAGCAACAACAAAATTAACAAAGCTCAAAGGCTTCATACCCGAAAAGCTAAATCGATAGTGTTGACAAAGGATAGAATATCTTCAATACCATAGAATAGATTGCTTATTCAAACATGCTCCGCCCGGCTTGTAGCGCCATCTTCTTTGGATGATGTATCCATCTCCATGTAGGTTTTGTTACTTCTGCTATCTTCCATGTCTAAAAGTTGATTATGAAAACGACGATCGAGGGTTGACTGTAATCAGACGATTCAATTTTGATGGGTACAGAACATTATGCTGTAATGCCATTCCATACTGAATTTAGTCAAAGATGGATAGCTTGCACTTGGCCATCAGATATAATCTATGTCCGCCAACCAATAAGCAGCAGATGCTGGACTATTAACGGCGTACGCACGATGGAATATGATGGTATATCGTGCACACTGTGTGCTGCGGTAAATTGCCATAGTGATATTTTGTTATTTAAATTTTTGATTTACTGATAGTGTGCTATGCAAATATATTTTCTGTAATCTATTATTTCTATTATCCTATCTTTCTGATCGAAAAATGTGAGGGTTATCGTGTCAGGGTTTTCGCTGTAATGCCATTGCGTTCACACTCAACCGACTCAGGTCAAAATGAACACTTTACCTACACAAAAGAAAAACTACTTCAGATAAGACACTTATTTAAACGTAATAAATCTTCATACCCTGAATCCTCAAGTACACGATACAACGGAACTTTCATTCTAAACAGAAGAAGAAGAAGAAGAATAGGAGGAGGAGAAGAAGAAGAAGAAGACGGAGCAGAAAATAAGAGGTAAGCAGGGTGGACTGGTGGAGCTACTCGTAAATTAAAGGAGCAGCTAAGAAATCAATTATCTCCCAGGAAAGTAAACTGGCATAATATAATTCAAGTTCCACTGGAATGTGAGCTAAAGTATTATCAGTATAAACTTACGTCCGGTCCACGCTCCCGATTGGGAGATCGAGACATGCGCACTGACCATAGTTTAAATTGTTGATAATAAGTTCAGCCGTTAATTTGCTTTTGGCTGTCAAATTCTGTAATTCTAAAGTTGTATACTTTGAAAATGATATTGAAATGAAAATACCTTTGGCTTAAACATATTTAATCGTTACGCATTTCTTTAGAGCGATTTAAATTTCATAAGATGCACTGTGGGTCATAATGACAACAAATCTCCCGATCGATAGATTTCCTGTTCTGGAGCTTGAAGCGGACTGCTAAAAGTGGTCTCTCTTAATGCGCAATCTATTTAGAACAAAGACACTTCTATCAAGGAATATCTTTAAGACGACAATGTCGATTTTTGCATTATAAGTGAGACCTTTTTAAACAACAATGATTAAGCTTGGATTGATACTTGTAATTTTAATTGTGATGTATTTAACATCTTTACGTCCAACAGAATTGGTAGACTTGGAGGGGGTTTAGCATGCGTGTATAGTAATAGATATATTAATAATCAAATAAAGAACGGCGCAATGAGGTCTTTGAATTTGCTGTATGGCACACACAACTTAATGATATAGATAATTTGAAAATTATTTGTATATATCACCCACCTCCTGATAAAATCCCAATCAATACAGTTTTATTAAAGAATTCTCGTCGTTTTTGGCCAATGATATAAATGATCTTGAGAATTTTTTCATTACTGCTGTACTGGGGATTTCAATATCAGAATGAATAATATTGAAAACAGTGACGTCAAAAAGTTCTGTGACGCAATGGATTTACTGGGACTAGACCAGCATGTAAACTTTCAGACTCATAATCGAGGGAACATTTTAGATTTACGGTACATTTAGTAAACTGAATATATTACAATGTGCTCAGAGACCATTTCTCTCTGATAATTGTGCAGTATCACGCATCATAAACATAAACAAAGGTGACGTAAAACGTTCTTTAGTGAAGTATAGGAAATTGAAGGGTGTTTGTGTGTGTGAGTTTTAATGAATTAAATGCAGTTCGATAAAATCTTGCGTACCGATTGCAGTGTTAATGATCTTTTTGACCTTGTTGAGAATGAAGCTACCAAAGCAATGGATCAGCATGCCCCTGTTAAAAAAAAAAAAAATCCGTGGTACAAATAATAAATAAAGGAACAAAAGCGGGTGTATCGAAAAAGTGACCGGTATGGAAAACTCACAAGACTCAAGATATGTGGTGATTACTTAAAAACGAAAGATATAAATACAAAAGAATGTTAAGTCAATCGAAAAGGAATGCAATCAGTGGTAAGGTGTTTGAGTACACCAATGACTCACAAATTTTTCAAGTTAGTAGCAGAATCCACAAGAACCCAGAATGACGTTGGGTCAAAATTGTACAAGAGACCAAAGCACCATCTGCCCCAAGTGAGGACGATGGGCCAGAAGATGAGGTCCAGACCATAGATCATTCCCCCATCTGCTCAAAGTGGACCTAAGAGTCGCAAAGTGTAGAAGAGACCATAAATAATTGCCCATCTGTCCCAACTGGGAGCTACAGGTCGCAAAGGGAAGAAGAGACCATAGATCATTCCTCATCTGCCAAAGTGGGGGCTAAGGGTCACAAAGGGTAGAAGAGACCATATATTTTTCTCCGTCTGCCCCAAGTGAGTGCTACGGGTCGCAAAGGGTGTAAGAGATTATAGATCTATGCTCCATCTGCCCAAATGGGAGCGATGCGCTAAAATAAGAGGTTTAGATCATGGATCATTATTCATCTTCCCCAAGTAGAAGCTACGGGTTGCAAAGGGTGGAAGAAACCATAGATCAATACTCCATTTGTCTCAAGTTGGGGTGAAGGGTTGGGGCGATGGGCCAAAAGGAGAGGTCCAGACCATAGATCATTTCCCATCTGCCCCAAGTGGGAGTTACGGGTCGCAAAGGGTAGAAGAGACCATAGATCATTGCCCCAACCGGGGACGATGGGCCAAAAGGAGAGGTCCAGATCATTACCTATCTACCCCAAGTGGGAGATACGTGTCGCAAAGGGTAAAAGAGACCATAGATTATTCCCCATCTGCCGCAAGTGGGAGCTACGGATTGCATAGGGTAGAAGAGACCGTAGATCATTCCCCACTTGCCCCAAGTGGGAGCTACCTGTCGCAAAGGGTAGAAGGGACCATAGATCATTGCCCCAAGTGGAGGCGATGGGCCAAACGGAAAGGTCCAGATCATAGATCATTACCCATCTACCCCAAATGGAAGCTATGTATCGCAAAGGATAAAAGAGACCATAGATCATTCCCCATCTGCAGCAAGTAGGAGCTACGGGTTGCATAGAGTAGAAGAGACCATAGATCATTCCCCATCTGCCCTAATTGGGAGCTACCTGTCGCAAAGGGTAGAAGAGACCATAGATCAATGTCTTATCTGCCACA